>JAZHYW010010132.1:0-149280 GCA_037355805.1 Ixodes ricinus | reverse complement strand
AACCCCAAAATACAGCACCGTGGCTTACGTCATCTAGCGGAGCCATTGTGAAGCTGCCTGAGTTTCTGTCGTACCAGCACATTTTGGACTTAAAACAAAGTAAACATAACTTATTTCCTCGGTTCTGTTAGCAATGATCAGTAGGCCATTATCTGTGCGCGGTGCTTTGGGAAAATCTAGACGTAAATCTATAAGGTCACGTGCTTCCCCCCCCTTCCCACACCCAACGCAGACAACGTAAAACAAGTGGCGGCTTTTGGTATTTTTGGTGGTGCAAAACACAGACCTTGCCCCGGCCCCCTTTGAAAAGTGGGGGAACGAGCGACCCCCCCCCCCCCCCCCCAGTTGGTACGCCCATGACTATCGAGCACCGTAGTCAACTTGTGTAGCGGTGGCAAGCAAGTTGCCATGGCGAAAATAGAACGGGTCTCAGCGGGCCCATGAAAATTGGCGTCGCAGGGCAGGGCCGGGCTCCTAATATCGGCCCGTAGAAGCCTCTAGTTGTCGGTCTCTTCGAAACTGCTAGTGTCTGATAGCTTTACGCAGACCGCCAATTTGCTTTGGCGATCCCCGCACCTGGCGATTGCTCTCGCTGTCCCCTCAATGGATTAGAACAATTGAAAGCCTCATCAATTATATACGTGCTCGTCCGATCGCACACAGCATTCCTGCCTGCCAGTTCTGTAGTGTTTCTTTATTTTTTGTTATTATTGTTTTGTTATTGCCTGTCATGTTTAGAGAGGGAAAAGTGAACAAGGAATACATGCAAGCTGTAGATGACTCCTGACGAAAAATAAGATACGGAGATGAGTGGTGACTTTTATCGTAAGATATTCGAAACCGCGAACTTTACGAGACTTCTTATTGAGTATAAGAACTTCTATTTAAGCAATGCTTTAAATAATGAAATAAAAAATAATACTTGGCACTTTAATGGCACCTGCTTATTTACCCCCACAAGACTTATTAAAATAACGTTTGAGAAACCTCGCTCCCTTGTTCCAAATTAGCAGGTCTCAAATGTCTATCTATTATGATTAGAGAAACATTTCTTGAATAAAAATGGAGCACGTGAAATATAAAGAGAATATCAAGGCGGCCAGACACTTAAATTGAACGCCAAATCCACTTTTTAAACAAATTTTTGTGTAAATAGGTACACAAGTATAATAAAGTGGTGGATTTGTTTACTAAAAGCATATAATAATTTGTTCACTTAATAAAGGAGCGTAGAAAAAACAAATCTACATTTTCGATACTTCGATTGCGTGTAAACAAGAAATGATTTTGGGGTCACTGCCGTACTTATTTTGACAAACTGAAGAGGATAACTAAGTAAATCTTGCTTATTTTCTATTCCACTTTTTTCATTCTTTATAAACGCCGCTTCCAGAGGGTCGTGCCAAGATCACCATGCTGAACAAGTCGCGCCTTGTCGCCCCCAGATCTTTCGAACACTATATACCGACGTGCACTGCACACACCGCCTCTAGGTAACCCAGTAAGATTTGTTGACAGTGGCGGACGATGCTGTTGCAACGAGTCTTGTTAAAACCAGTAATATTGTTTGTTTCAAAAATTTATTTAAATACTTGTGCAACAATTCAATTTAGTTACTACCTTACCAAAACTGAAAATAGATTACACTGGCACTGAACACTCCAATCAAGCAATAGCTTTGGTTGCAAATTTCAGCACCAGTGTACTGCATTTCAACACTGCATTGCCAACATGATTCTTCGAACTTACTAAAAAGATGATTATTAAATTTTATTAATTAGCCTAATGATCTACATTTGCTTTAATCAGCGTGTTGAATTGATAGATGGGGGCCATTCCAAGAGACGATTCAAATGATGTATCAAGTACGAGTATTATTTGCTCCGTCTCTCCGTGTTTATGCGACAAATGATGGGAGTCACCGGCCAAGTCGGATTCAAAAAATAAGACAGCCATATATAGAGAGAGTGCGAACTTAGCGTACACTCTCAGACAAATGGGTGTATTATTACACTCTTTGTCCCATATATATACCCCCAAACTTCAATTTGACTGCAGCGCCCTATAGATCGAATAGACGGCCCCAAATTTTACTAGGGACTTGATAGCCGTGTGTACAACTTATTAAAATAGCTAATGTACGTGTTACTGATTACAAAACAAAAAAAACGGGTTTTCTTGGCCCGACTGCAAAACCTCAGTGTTTTCTTTCTGTGGCTTTTGATACGTACTTTAGCTATTTAATGAGGTATATCGCACCATTATCAAGCCCTCGTAAAATTTGGGGCCGTCTGTTCGACTATAGGGCGTGGTACGTCGAACTGAAGTTTTGGGGTGTATTATATGGGACGAAAGGGTGTAACGTGATACCCTTTTTTTAGAGTGTACGTGAAAAGGGTATAGGGGTTCGGTGTCGCTGCGTTGTTGCTGTTGTGGGGTGTTTTGCTTGTGTTTCGTGTATTCTGTGGGTATTTACCATGTAGCGTTAACAAGTCGGGGGACACTAAAAACAAATTGGCGCTTCAGCAAAAAAAAAATTCTGTTTTGAGCACCATCTGGTGGAAGCTATATGAATTACACAAGGGGAGAAAGTTTCCTCTATTGGACGAAAAAAGGTGGCAACTTTTCTCCCTTCTTTGAGAAGGAACGCTTTCTCCACGAGCAAAAATATGTGGCAACTTTCCTCCCTTTGTAGGGGAGCAACCTTTCCTCCTTAGGCAAAAATAGGTGGCAACCTTCCTCCTTCTTAGGGGAGGAACTTTTCCTCCCTAGGTAAAAATAGGTGGCAATTTTCCTCCCTTCTTGGGGAGCAACTTTCCTCCCTTTGGGGGGAGCAACGTTCTCCCTTTCTAAAGGAACATAGGGGACACGGGTGTTCCTTTTCTAAGAAAGGAAGAACTACTCCGTTTTTTTTTGTGTGTGTACTGCCGCGTACACTGCGCGCACGGCTCCACAATATCACTAAGTTCAATCTTCGCCTCGATACGAAGCAAAAATTTTGGCCTTAAATAACTTTTTTTCAGAGTTGTGAAACGTCACTTTGTCGTCACCAATAACTTCCACAAACGACGATCTTGCTACGAGAAATTTCAGAGTATTTACAGCCCGCCTAGGGGCAATCACGACAGCATTAGGGAGTTGTAGTAGATCGTTTTTCTCCTCCGCTCACCAGAGTAGTGGTAGATCGTTTTTCTCCTCCGCTACGGTATCCGTACAGAAAACGCCGCAGCTGCGCATGCGCGCCGCCAACCTTGTCCGTATTAGCTCAAGGTCTTGTGGCGGATTATGGAGCGCTATCCGGGTGCTTCGAGGGCTGCGGAAACGGTCTACTAAACTCCCTACTGACTCTAACGCAGCGTAGTGATGTAGAGACACGTGGGCGCGACGTCATCAGTGCAGCCGTGAAACCGTTCAATCGGCTGGCCCCTCGATGTTGCACGCGCGCGGTTCGATGATGCTCACTACAACGAGAGAGTTTGGTTGTTTGACATCTCGTTCCGCGTGACGCCATCGTCGAAAGAGTCCAATCAGCACGCTATGCGAACTTCGGCCCCAACTTTGGGTTTGACGAGTTTAGCGACTTAGGCATAGCCTCATCACTAACGCCACCACATGGAAACCACAAGCCCTTTTTGCCCAGCCCCTTTCTATGGCGCGTGCTTCGTTTTGACAGGCGTAGCGAAGCGCGTAGCGAAGCTTATTCCCGGTGTGAAACTCGCTATAGGGACGCTTCTGTTTTTCTCACTCTGGGCAGTGTATACGCACGCGGTGATGTTTTAATTTTCATAGTGCATAGAAGTTTGACAATGCGCGTGGTTGCACCAGCAGAGAAGGTTGAAGTATCATCAGTCATGGGTTGTGAAAAATTCCACTAGGCGGCGATACCTATCTCGCCGCGAATATATGAGGCTGTAGCGGCCGGGACTGAATACTCCGGGACCAACGTTGAATTTATAACGCGCATGTGCCAAAATAACCTGTTGAAGATGGCCGTCAATAAACTAATCCCAACATTACGGCCCACATGGCGCTGGATTTACAGGCGGCCGTAGTCGGACCCAGCGTCGTGAGAGAGTGCTGAAAATGATGCCAGGGTTCTAGTCAGTCTGCCAACTGCGCGGCAGAGCCGACGGCCTCGTGCATCTCTTTTGAGACATAAGGCTCATTCACACTGCTCCATTTTCTTGCGTTAAGTTACGTTACGTATAAGTCACCGAAACACTCGTGTCTCGAATGTCGCGTGTCATGCTTTCTCCTTGAACTGGTAGCCTCGCTTAATATGAAGCACAAAGGTCCCAGTGCCTTCAACGTAATATTTCGTAACGTATACTTAACGTAAGAAAATGGGGCAGTGTGAACCAGCCTTTATTCGCAACTTTCACGACCTATAGGGGGCGCACTGGTGCCTATCAAAATGGCTGTCATCTGTATGATCGTCGTAGAACAGCAGTACGAGGCTGGGTCTGCGACGCGTAAGTAATTCTAGTTTTGCTATATACGAGCAGTATCAGAGCCTTGCGTTATATTTTCACGTCAGGAAGGTGTAGGCAAGCCCTTCTATTATGACGCCAATCATCCAGGAGCCAGGGAGCGCGATTCTCACACCGCGGTACCACCATCGCTGAAAGTTGCGAATGGGCTCGACTAGTGGCTCTAGGCTCGACCAGTGAGGTATACTTCGTTTCAGCTTGGGTCCAGACGCAGCCGATGCTACAAGCACGAGCGTGTGGCCCTGAACAGTGCCTGTACTGCACGAGCGCGCGTGCTTGGCAGGGACGCTGGAAGCCCGGAGCTCGCGCTTGTAGCATCGGCTGCGTCTGGACCCAAGCTGAAACGAAGTATAGTAATCTCCTTTGGCTCGATCCTCGTCGGCATGGACTGGATTGGATTCTTCCGGCTTCACCCTTTTGCATCTGGTGATGGGAGCGCAAGGAGGTGTGGGAGCGTGATGGGAGCGGTCCAGCTGCCATCTTTGCTAGTGATGGCAGCGGCAGCGGCAACATCCGCCGTCGCTTCGGGTTCCACTCCTCAACGTCCTTCGGTTGACCGTCACCGTCAGCTGCGTTACGACGATGCGAGGATCGCGGAGGAACTGGGCTCCTCCTCGAGAAGCCTCTCTCGAAGCTCGCCAAGGACCCGCCCTGGGCGCCGGACTTCCAGCAGGAGTACCCGGTGCTCGCCAAGAACGGCGTCACGTTGGAGGTGAACACTGCCTATCCTCACCTGGTCCGGAAACGTGTCTTCCTGTAACACAAACAAAACAAAACACACGCCATCAGGGCGACAGCACACGTTTCGTGAAAGCCGCAGTCACGCCGCTCATACATCGAACAAGAGACGCGGAATTTCTTTGTAGACATGATGACGGAATTATCTGCCGACATGTCTCAAGCATGTGCGAAGCACGTTTGCTCCGCACATCTGCATGTTTCGAACATATCTGCAGAAACATCTTTTTATGACCAATTCGACAGGACAAGGAAGAAACACACCTTCTAGACAGTGTATGCAGACTGCCTCTTGTATGGAGTAATGTGAGGCTTTAGAGGCAGCTTGATCGAGGCTGAAGAACCCCCGGAAGAAACGACAGCTGTCCATCTGAGGCTCCTCCACAATGTTATTTCTTAAGCTGCGTGCGGTACAGTATATAATGTTTCTGTACTTCTGCGTAACGTATCAGTGTGGCACTCCACATACTAAAGGTTTTACGCCCTTCGGTATATAGAATAGGCTGTCTAAAGACATGCGCCTATGGTTGCACCTGTTATGATCGTAAAGTTGGGTGCATGGAACAACCATTCATCTTCTGAGGCGTGTAAAAAGGGTGTTAAAAGTGTGCCGGAGTGTAGTGAGGAGCGAAAACAAAACCATATCATCTTTAGGCAGCGGAGGTTGTTTTAGCCATTGCGCCGAATAATTCTTGTATGTACCAATGTTTTTGTTTCAGGAATGGGAGATACATAGTCCCTCAAAATGTATGAGTAGTATGTGGTGCGTGTTACTTTTAAACTGAATATGAATGTAAAGTTCGGAGTACAACCTAGACAGCCGTCTCTACAGGCACTTTTAAACGGATTTTAGGAACGCTTAGTTGAATGCAAGTGACCGATATTTAAAGATATGGTCGCAGAGCTAATTAACCGTCTCGTACCCCTTCGTGTAATACCTTATAATTCGCAGGCACCTTTGGTATAATTCGTACATTAGACGTCTCTCCAATCTAAAAAAAGAACGTTTATATTACTTTGCAAAAAAAACGGCAATTAAGAAAGGTGGGTGTTTGCGATTATCGTTCGTTCCCAGCTAGAGTATGCCTCTTCAATGTGGGATACTAACATCAAAATTATGGTAAACCAATTATAAATAATACAAAATAACTCAGATCGTTTTATTTATTCCAACTATCAACGTACCTCGAGTATATCTTCAATGAAATCTAACTTGGGTCTGCCAGTTTTAACATCCCGTCTCAGAATTGGACGACCGCATTTTTCACAAAATTTGCCATCAAGCATCTTTGCGCGGTACATTACCTCACTTCGCCTTAATATATAATACATATCGTCGCAATTGAATCACCATCATAAAGTAGGCATTACACCATGCAACACTTTTTTTTATTCGTCCATCCCACGCGCGTCTAATGACTCGAACCACCTTCCCTCTCAAGTTGCAACAATTCACGATTTTGATTTACTTCAAACCGCCGTTCGTAATTTAATTGGCTCACCATTTTATAATTGTTATGTCTTGCTGTATATTAATTAAAACCATGTTTTTACATCTAATTTTTTTATGTTGATGTGTACCACTTTTTTCTTTAATGCCAGACGGCCCTGAGTGGATGTGTAAACAAAATAAAGAAAAATATCTGTAGGACGCTGCTAGGATCGCCAGCACCCTAAGTGTGTTGTTGGAACACCTGTAGGATGTTAGCCATGAGCAAACTAGTTGCACTCTCAAGGGTGTAAAAATCTTAGTGCGTGGCCTTCTAAGCGTAACGCTTTTCATTTTTGTGCGATAGGTGAATGCTGTGCGCCTTCTTTGTGGTACATCGATGTAAAATCCTCAGCTACTCCGTGGTGTCGAACCAAACTCGCCAATTATGTTTCAAGCCGTCTACCCTGTTACAAATCATATCCTCTTTTCTTTCAGCTATACCATTGTTGTTTTGAAACAGAATGTCAGTCTAACCAGACTAACAAGAAGACTCTTGCGACTCGTTCACAGCCCAAGGCTGTACCGCAGACGTACAAACTCTTGTATGCTTTCTTTTTTCTTCCTTTGTGCAACCAGGGAGTTACCTATGCCCTGGACGACTACTCCCTGCCCTGGCGCCTCGTCCGCAACTACGCCCAGATGCAGCTCTTCACGTTCAAGATGGCCGCCGGAAACCCCGTCATGCGCGCCGCCATTACGCACCACAATTCCCTGCGCGTGGCGGAGTTCCTCACCAGGGTCGAGCTCATGGCCGCCCGCAAGCAGCCCTCCAGCCACAACATGCACATCGTGCAGGCGTCGGGCTTCGTCTCGGAGGTCAACGTCTACGTCATCCTCACTCTGCTCGCCGCGCTCGTCGCACTCTTCACCAGCTACTGCGCTTACGTCGTAGTTGGCCACGCTGGGGAGCTCATTGGCGGCGCCACACAGCCGCAGAGGCGAGACAAGGAACAGCAATGTTTGCTACCGGACGGGGGCGATCGTCTGGGGGAAGAAAACGAATAAATACGGCGTTTGCCGAACGTGTTTAAACCACTTTAAAATAAAAAGCTGAAAATCGGCTTGGTGTGCTAACCGCTGCAATTTTTCTAAACTTCTGCTCGATGCAGCAGTCGCGTTGTTTCAAGTTGTGTGTCCCTGCCTTCCACAGCATTTGTGAGGTTAACTTCAGTAGAAGAGACTGTGTCAAGGTTAATAGTGAATTAATTGCAAGCGTGATGCTACTGTAAGGTGTAAGAGCCCATATATCAATTCTCCCCTCTCCCCTTCCCCTCAAATGTTTGGATGACGTCACGACTATATTTAGGCAATAGAAAGATTTGTATGATTTTTAGCTATACTTATTTTCCCTCCCTGGACATTTGGGAAACATTCTAATTATAGGGTGTATCTCAAAACGTCCAATTCTCATTTCGCCTTTCTCGTTTCGCCCCATTCTCGTTTGGACCTTCTCGTCTGAACTAGGGCTGGGCAATTGGTCGATTAACCTTCCGATTAATCGATTATGGCTTTAATCGAGATCAAATATTTTAACCGGTTAATCGGTTTTTTAATTGGTACTCGCAAAGAAGTCAACTGGATGCACGCATGGCTCTATCCTGGACGACCTGCCCGAACTAGGGGTGACTCATGCAACCCCCCCCCCCCCTCCCCCCGCCCTTAACGAAAACGCTGCGTGGCGTGTATCCGATCGTTCTGTCCCGGAGTGGTTTTCCGTTCCCAACCAGGTGCTATGAGCGAGATTCAATTCTCGCGCTCGCGAAGCGTCACGCGATCGATAATATACATTACAGTTCTACCGAGGCCAGACGAAAAAGCATTGATCTTCGCGCGACCGCGAAACTTCACGTGTTGAGGATCTGTTACACATCCTGCCCAGGCAAGACAAACAAGCAGAAAAACAAGCTTGAAGCTAACAACGCCATGGTTACTTGTTTCAGTATTCGGCCAGTAAAAATGGACTGGTTCATGAGTATTGAAAGGCTATCTCACTGGAACGTTTGGGTTTAAAGTAAACTCCTGCGGTGAAGTTTTAGCTCGAAGGAAGTCCACTGCATCATCTGCAACAAGCCGTTTTCGTACAGTGGAAGCGTAAGTTCGCTTCAGTATCACCTACGAGCGAAGCACGCATGTACGCCGCTGCAGCAAGGACCATCCGCCAAAACGCAGGCAAACAATGAACGCCTTCTCATCAAGGCCCATTTCTCTGAAAAAAGAAGAAAGCATCGCCCATGCCCTGATTTCTTGTCTTCCTGTCGGAGAATGAAGACAAACTTTTGTCTTCTGGAGCTGGAGCAAAAATATGTGTCATTGAAACGTTGAACTATATGTATCCTCAATTCTAAATGTCCTTTGCGCAGTGTAACAGGGAGTAAAATAAGTCTTCAAAGGCAAGACGAGTTCTTGCATTCTTTTTTAATATATTATTTATGAAAATCAACGCCAACCGATTAATCGATTAATTAATCGATTAAAGGGTGGCGATTAATCGGGTTAAAATTTTTAATCGACGCCCAGCCCTAGTTTGAACCGTCTCAAAACCACTTCAAATCATCCAAACCCTTGTTTGTTTGTTTGTTTGTTTGTTTGTTTTGCATTTTTGGGCTTATTAGCATATAGTCCCGTCCGCACTTAGGACCGAATGGCGCATGGTATACGTTTTCAGCCCTGGATTGACTCCGACTGCTCGTAGCGTACGGCTGCAGTCCCGGGACAAGAGAGGCATATGAAGCCGTGCACTGACACAAAAGAGCAGTTTGGTGTTTTATTGCCCAGAGCCTGCAACCACTTCCGGACACCCGAACGAGCGGGTCCTGACCTTCGCTGCATGTTTCGAGGGCAGGACGGAGGTATCGATAGCCTGTTGTACCCAAGAACGAGCGGCGAGAGGCCGGGAGGAGGAAGCAGGCGGAACGTTAAAGAGAGGAGGAGGTGTCCCCCTCTCTACTCCAGCGTTCCGTCTGCTTCCTCCTCCCGGCCCGTCTTACCCTCGCCCTTCGTTCTTAGGTTGCAACGGACTAGTAACTATATGCCAAACCGCGGTACTATGGGCACGTGTGCGTGTGTTTGGGAGCGATTGCGTAGAGGCGAGTTGGGAGGGGGAGGGCGGACTTGAAGAAGCTTCTTCGGGGATATGCGGTGGTGAACCAGCCATAACAACGACATAGTAAAGTGCCCACATTTTATTTTCCTTGGAAGATGAAACGCGAAGGATTTAACGAGAACGGATCAAATATGGCGGGCACAACCGAGGAGGATGTTTTGAGAATGGTCATTTTGAGAAAGTTCAAACAAGAAGGTCGAATCGAGAACGGCCCCAAATGATGACCACCCCAAATTGTAAAATGCTCTCCACCTTTTTTTCTTTTTTTTTTATAGGTTTGGTGAATTTTTGTGGCATGAAAACTCCTTGTACAATGCTCACAGAACTGATCCGGAACACGCGTATGGTGTTTTACCTGATTGGGCGCGCCATCCTGGTGTCAGCTGAAGAAAATTGCTTCGCGAAGTAGCGCCAGCTGAAGAACACTTGAGAGCTAGTCGACTCACTGCGATCGATGCCATCTCGGAACTCGTGGCTCAGTTCAGGCAATACCTCGTATGGATCGTTTTATCGTGGTTAGCGCCATTTTGGAAGCTGTAGAGCCATCTAGCGAGCTTCAGGTTCTGCGGCCATGCTGGGTGGTCAGAAACGTTGGCGAAAGTGCTCTTCAGGGCGCCGCTCCCGCTTTGGGTGTTCTAGTTGAGTACTCCAGAGTTCAGAGTGCTGGGCATCCGACTTGCGGCGCGTCTTGTGTTATTGTGTGCTGCGGATGACGTTTTTCACCTTATTGGGCACGTTTCTTGCCCCGCATTATGGCATCCTCCAGTGTGGCGAAGCCGAGAAGTGCGGCACTGAACGTGCCACCGATATTATCGGAGGCGAGTACTCAAAATATTGTATCAGTGAATAGAAATTGAATTTCCCTTTAAGTTTTTTTGTCGTTCTATATGGTACACTAACAATATTTCTGGCGTTTCGTGTAACCCACTACAATAAAACATAACGTGAACAAGGACGCGCGAAATGAGTATATTGCAGAGAACAATCGAAGGCAGCTCCCCTGGCTTGAAGATGTTTCTAAACGTTTTATTTGAGGATTCTGTGTCGACGAGTGTGCAATTCGTCGAGAACTGAAAACAACAAAGTCGAGATGGCCTAGTTGACGGAGCGAGTCTATCTATGATTCAAGGATTCGAAATCGATACATGTCATGTTTCAACAATATAACATTTTTCTTTACAGCTACATTGTGTACTAAGTTTCAATATAAGAAAAATCCAGTCCCGTTTGACGGCCAACATAAGTTCACTGGCTCTCGGCATCGCGCAGGAGGTCGCGATTCAGGAAAACTATTAGAACTAACTTCTCGCCAATTTCAGCCACACCCGGCAGCGAAAAGGAGCCTTCAACTAAACGTTTTAAATGATAAAATCGAGTCAATGTGACCACTGGAAAATATCAACATTAAGATAAATTAAGTTACTTATGGTTGAAAGCTGAAACAGCAATTGTCACGATAAAACTTCCATGCACCTTGCAAGCGTGCATGTTCATCGGCAGTATTAGCGTTTCGGTGCGCGTTCCATTCACAAAATGTTCCGCGCGCACTCGAGAGGATGAAGTTGGGGGAAAATATTTTCAGTTTACGGACGCAACCCACTGCCGCCGGAGGTCTTGATCACTTGGAAAGCAATGAAGTTTGACTCGTTTCAGCCTCAGATCCTTTTCGGATCCCGTGCACGATACCGATGTCCTGCGATAATAGAGAGTTTTAGTAGATCGTTCCGATGACTCCGATAACCATACCCGATACTCTGCCTCCGCCTTTGCGCTTACATATATAGTATCGTTATCGGGGGTATCGAGGTATCGGAACGATCTACTAAAACTCTCTAATACTCTGCACTTTCGGTTCTTATTTGTGCAGCTTATTACCGAATGATAGTGTCCCGATGACCAGGGGATTGTCGTCATTCAATACGTTAGCTCTAATTAAATCTGGAAGCAAAGAAATGTATGAAACCACGAAGAAAACAAGCGAACTTGGAGCAACACAATCGTCCAAGGCGTTCATCCCGGTCTTCCTCTAGTTCCTAACACCCCAGCAAGGAAAAAGCACCGGTAGCCCTTTCCCCTTTCTTTCTTGTCCTCTTTCAGTAAAACGGTCTATAGTCGGTGACAGGTCAAGTGGAAGCCGATGTCGGCGCCGATGAGCTTCACCGGCGCCGATGAGCTTCATTTTTAGGCCTTCTGCAACGTCAATAAACGTCTAATGTGGGAACCCCGCACTCAAGAGTCGGTCGACCTGTCTCTGGAAGCTCCGTCCCACTTCACCAGGACTTGATGTCGTCAAAGAGGCTCCGAAACACGAAATTGCAATGCCTCTTTTTACCAGTTTGGAGTGGGCCGATTTGTGTGGCAGAATAGCTTTCTTTCAGCGGGGTTCATAGGCCCAACAGTGTTAGAAAGCGATGACAGTTGCATCCGTGGCGGAGTGGTACCGCGTCGGGCTACTGAACGAGAGGTCGCTGGTTCAATTCCAGCCGAGGGACGAGAGGCAAATGCATTTTCGGAAGAAAATTGCAAAGAGGCGGTTGCATCTGTGGCGGAGTGGTACCGCGTCGGGCTACTGAACGAGAGGTCGCTGGTTCAATTCCAGCCGAGGGACGAGAGGCAAATGCATTTTCGGAAGAAAATTGCAAAGAGGCGGTTGCATCTGTGGCGGAGTGGTACCGCGTCGGGCTACTGAACGAGAGGTCGCTAGTTCAATTCCAGCCGAGGGACGAGAGGCCAATGCATTTTTGCAAAGAGACGGTTGCATCCGTGGTCAAGTGGTACCGCGTCGGGCTGCTGAACGAGAGGTCGCTGGTTGTTGGGCCATGTTGTTGCTGTAGCTGCTAGAGGAAGAAGCATTTTCAAATATATTTAATAGTGATGGGCCGAACTTTTGCCGAATCGAAAGTTCGGCGCCGAATCTCGGGATTCGGCAAAGCCGAACTTTTGCCGAATTTTCCTAGAGATTCGGCAAAGATTCGGCAAAAATACATTGTTACCAGACTTAACGTTGAAATTTAGTTTTTTCTGGCGAAAAGAGGTTTTCTGTTGTTTTTTCTTAACTTAAATGCAACATGTAATGCATATTGACACAGTTATTACTAAGTAAGGTGATATTCTACAAGATAATTGTATCGGTGTCGTTTTTGTGTGTTTACTGGCAATTTTAGAGTGACTTCTAGCAGAAGTGGCGTGACAACGAGGTTGGGTAGTAGCGGTGGCAGTCACGAATCACGCTACGAGAGTTTCGTTTTTGAGGCATCATCAGCGCAAGCCTGCATGTGTGTGTACAATGTTAAAATGAGGGAAATAACGCTGGGTCCTGACTCACCGTTCTGTGCGTAAAAACGAATGCAACGGTTGCTGAGCCTTTACCAGAAAAGATAATAATATTATTGTAAATATGCATGTCTTTTGATTTGAGTGACTTGACGTCAGCTTTGCATGAAAGTGTGCGTCCCATATTAGCAACGGTTCGTTTTTAACCTTTAAAATGGCAGTTTCTGGTGTTAGGATACACACGAACGTTTAGGAAGATAGGATGTGCAATGTCGAGCATTATAGTTCCGTGTTTAGTTTTATGCAGATACAGAAAAATCGCGAAATAACGCTAGTTGAAAAAGCAATCTATCATTCAATCAATCTTTATTTGTACAAAATAGTAGAACACGGGAAGCGTGCGCGGCTGGCAGAAAGGTTACAAACCCGTACGCTGAGGCGCCTGCCAGCCAACTTTCCGTGAGTTAATGAATAGACGCAAAACACAACAGTTTGACGTTTTAGACACGGACGAAAAAAATAATACAGGAAGAACAAAATATGGCCATTGGACTCGCAAATTAAGGGCGGCCCACACACTCGCGCAGAGTGCGCAGCACAGCGGCACACACTACTTCTGAGCCGAAAACAGAATTGTTATAATTGCGAGGAGTGCTTTGTCAGCGGTGGCCGGGTGCTGACGTTCCGTAACTTAATAATGCGAAATTGATTTGAGAAGAAAATGAAATAACGTTTATTATTTCTGTGGTTAACTTCTGATTACATGGAGAGGTCCTTTTGCGTGCCGTTCGTGGCGTGCCTCCGATCGTTCTGTTCGGAGCGGTTTCTTGTTCCCAGGCAGGCGCTATGGGCAAAGTTCAGTTCTCGCTCTCGCGAAGCGTAAACAAGCTGGGTCCGCAACCCCGTGCCATAGCCCGTGCGCTCGCACCGCGCGCTCGCGAAAAGTCACGCATTGAGGATCCATTACAGATCCCGCCGAGGCAAGACAAACAAGTAGACAAACGAGCTGGGCCAAGCTAACAGCTTTAAAGTAATTGTCGGCCAATGTTTCAACTACCTCGTTGCATCACTGGAAATGTCAAATTAAAATCACGTCATCCAGAATGTACCGCATCATTTGTTACTTGCGCAGTGGACTGCGTAAATTACTGGTCGATCTTCTATTCTTGAGGCAGAAAATATTAAAGAGAACCACACTCGCTCACAAACACAGTTACCGTGTTGCCTACTCACTCCACACCTCGCCGTAACCACTGATTGTACACAACGAGTTGGTTGTACTACGCTGCATCACCGTGCACTGCACGATAGCACGTAATAACCGCACGACTGCACGGCGTCCATTTGCAATTCACGACCCCGTTGGCCCCGTCGGCGTTCTCGCGCGTGCGCAGACATTTGCCGAATTTTTGCCGAATCTTTGCCGAACTTTCCTTCAAAAGTTCGGCATTTGCCGAACTTTGCCGAATCAGAAGTTCGGCAGATTCGGTCCATCACTAATATTTAATGATGCCCCCCCCCCCCCTGAGCCACAGCTGTTCTGCCTGAGCGAGCCCTATTCAACTTCACTACTTTTACACGCATTGTTCCCTGTACCTGGATCAGTTGTCGCTGTCATCAACGACCAAAATCAAGAAGCGCACTGTCACCCTCTGTCAGCACTATGGTCTCAGTAATTTAAACTTTTAAATAAAGAAAACTATCTAAAGCTTCACGCGCAATGAATCTGGCATAACAGTGCCTCCCGAAGCTTCAAGATTATAATCTTGAAGTTGGTGTGTTCATGCGCCATGGTGTGCATGGCGCATTTTTATTGAAAGACGTTTTAACAAATATGTTGTTTGTTTGTTGTTGTTTTTTCTGGCATCTTACAGGAATTATATTTGCGAAGCTGAATAAACTACCGGATGTAAAGGGGAAGGGGGGGGGGGGGGGTGCTTCGGCTTGAAGGGGCTCTGCAATGACTTTTTTGCGGTTTTCACGTCTCTCGTGGTTCGGGCAACCCAGCGGGTATGGAGAGAGTAACTAAATATCAGTGCGTCATATTTTAACCGGACGACGAGGAAACCTCCTCCTCCCCTACGGGGGCGCCCCACGGTGTCGAACGCGCGTGGCATGTGGCGAAATCGTGACGCTTTTGGTCCTGACGTCAGCAGAGGAGAGAAAGCTGCCCCGTTCCCGGGCAGCTCTCTTCCCTCGCCATCACCTCCTTTCCCCGTCTTCCCCTCCCTCCCCACATTCCTCAGTCACCGCGGCAAGGGGAATCCTCCGGCGCGGGAAAAGGGAGGACAGAAGACTAAAGACGTCACGAAGGAGGTTATTTTTTGCTACCTTTTCTGCAAAGTGCGCCGCCATCTTGAATTGACGTCACTTCCAGTATGGGCGAAAACATTGTTTTGCCTTTGCCACGCCAATAGAAGGCATTTAGGATATAAGCGTAACCGTCACACTTTCTCGTTTTGCCTCCCCTTTATTTTTTACTATTTGCAGGTTGAAACGTTGGATTATTTTTTCGTCGCCCATACCGGATACGCCTATTAGGTGGTTGGGGACGAGAGTACACAGAAAAGGTCTATAGACCATTCCATTTAGCGCTCTCTGAGCGGTACCATTTTGTTCGACAGCAGCGCCCTCTCCATACATCCGGGAAATTCAGCGGGTTCGCCGGGGTAAAACGAGAGAGAGGGCACGCGCCCGACTCCGCTAGCAGACGACAAACCGGGGGTTGCCATTCTCCATCTTTGGGTTGTACCGGCGGGCTGTACGGAACATCGAACTCTAGCTCGTGGCTGCCGTTGTGAAGTGGTTTGCGTTCTTAGAATAGTTCTGGCTACTCCAAAATCAGCCTATAGCTCTCTGTTTTCTATTTCGGTAAATGATCAACTAGCATACCTTTTTCCCGTTACTTAAATAGCAGTTGAGTCAGCCGGCAATACTACCCTCAACTACCTGCGTGTATTGCGGCAGGATTATGTTCAGACTTCCTCATGGTCGCTAAAGGCCTACACCAGTACGAACATTGTATAGGTAAAAAAGGTAGAGCAACCGGATTTACTTTTTGGCCGGAGTGACCGGCCAATCTGACACAGTTTTCTCTATTTCTTTTTATTTGCACTTAGGTAACAGCGCAATTGGACCCTGTTAGTCTTTTTATCTAGCATAGTATTACACGATAACTGGCATATCAAAATCTGCGCATCTACGCTTGAAATTTCCAAAATGACGCAATTTCAAACAGAGTTTGCACGCCAGCCGGATGCTAGGCACAGCCCACTCGGTGGAGCAGACGACATGCGGGGTGAGAGGGGAGCGGCATTTTTTCTCTCTATTGCCCTCTCTGCTATGACCCTAATGGAACGGTCTAGCGAATTTCCAGAAGAAAAAAAAAACGTTCACAGGGTCGGTGCAAATTTAAAAAAACAGTAAAACAATCGTTGCAGCTTTCCAGTGGATCCGGTGTCGGGGTAACAAAGTCTGCCAAAAAAAAAATTTTCCGAATAAAAAAAAAAGGTTAAAGAGTCTGCGTGTTTTAGTTATTTCTTCCTTTTTTTTTTTACGATTTCTTGAAGGTCATTCTAGCGATATCCCACACTGCCTGGTGATAGTTACAAAAATGCAGAATCGGCTTAGCAGGGCGGACAAAAGTTGTCTGTTTTGATTCTCTTGGCTAGGTGGCGCAAGCTACCGCCAGAGTGAAGCCGTCAACTCTTATTTGTCTAGCCACCGCAATACGACCTGTTGGAGTAACTTGGATCCACTCGAGTACGTCGAGTAAATATTCGAACATGCTACCGGAGCAGCCGAAGCTGCAGAAGTTTTCCGGTTTTTACGATTGTACGATCGTACTAGTTGTACGGTTGTGCCAGTTGCACGCCAGTTGTACCAGTTGTCTTCTTGTGTCATAAGCTGTGCAATGCCAGCTGGTGCCAGCTGAACGAAAAGCAGCTTTACGTGTATCCTGGTCATGGGTTAGTCCTTCGCCTTTAATTTTGAATGATGCGTATTGTTTACGACTTGTTTTGTCGACGCCGTAGCTGCCGTAATCTGCATTGATAGACTTGTCGTATCTGTCCTTTTTCTGACACGAAACTGTTTGTTGCTTGATTCCGCAGTATTGGCCGGAGTCTGCCAAGCTTACAAGCACAGGGGCTACGGGCTTTGCAAGCTCTTTGCAAAATCGCGGTGGAGGAGAATGTTCAGCACGGACGTTAGTTCTGGCAGCTCCTGTTCAACCATCGCGGTGTGCCAGCTGACGTCGACGTCTGACAAGGCCGCTAATTTTCAAGCGTGCTCCGATCTAATTCACCGTGCCAAGTCAAGAGGGGCGCAGGTGAGCTTCGTATACCTACTGTAGTGCGAGACGGTGAACAAGAACAAGGTAGTAGACAAAGAGTGTTTCAATTTGTCAACCTCTTGATCGGCCATGTTCGTGGTCCGCACTGTCGTTAATATGCTTTGAAGTCTTTCGCTACAAAACTTCCCGTTTTGGGTCGGCAGTTTAGGCTGCAACCGTGGCTAAATTGATCTCGATGTACCCATGGATGTCTTTCCTGTCTGTCATATCTACATAACGCGGTCCAGGGGCTATGTTGCGCTTTTGGACTCAGGAGACTAGGGAGGGAAGTGACGTCACAGCACTTGAATGTTGATGTTGATGCGTTGCTCTGGGGCGCCCTCTCCAATCTCTGGGGCTTACCCAGAACTCCGTTTTGGGGCGGAAGATTGAAGGATGCTATCCTCCCATTCTTTCGTGTGCACCAGGGGGTCCACCCATGTCAAATTGCCCTCCGAAAAGGGGGAGGGGGGTCGACTTAGTTTGGGGGGGCGGGGGCGGTTGCCCCCGTAGCCCCCCCCCCCTGGATCCGCCACTGCATAACCGGCCCTTTACCAAGGGAGGAGGAGGAGGAGGAGGAGGAGGAGGAGGAGGAGAAGAAGAAGAAGAAGAAGAAGAAGAAGAAGAAGAAGTAAGAAAGGGAAGGAAATCAAATATCATTATGACGGTGGTTGTTGGGCTCACTTGTTGCCCTCCAACCATCGTCGACCCACAAGTGTCGCCCTTTTGTGCCCCTATGCCGGGGTTGGGCTGGTGTCGTGCCCTGCAGGGTCCTTTCTTCCTGTCGGTTCCTCCTGGGTCGTCTTTGGCAAGGCCCAGATTTTTCTTTAGACCGGTTACCCATTGGCTTTTTTGATGAAATTTCCATTTGATCCAAGAATCCTATTCATTTATTTTAGTTTGGCTCTAAGTCTGCTGTGTCCTCGAGGCAGGAGCGGACAAGGGGACCTTTATTTATGCAAAACTATTAACTGTCCCATGGAGCGAACTGACGTCATCAGCTTTTAAAGCCGCATCAAACGGCACCTTCCCCTGTCCCAATGGAGCAAAGCCTGTCGTCTGTAGCAGAAATCTGATGGACAGGTGCTGGCGTGTGTCATAGTTTCAAGGAATGAGGCTCCCATTGGCTCTCAGGTGGCATAGTTCCAAGGAACGCCACCAGAAAAGCCCTCCATGGCGCCGCGAGTGCACGCAGCGGCCCGGCCGCCGGTAAGAGGTGCGGGCCTGGCCGCAGTCCCTGCACGGGCAAACTTCGGAAAGGCTGCAAAGTTGAGCTCAGCATGGCGCGGCTACTTTACGAGAGTGCGCGCTCGACCATAGGCCGCTACCTCGGCAGTAGCGAAATGCGGCCGTCCATGCCAGTACACCGCAGACAAACTAAAGGAGCGGAAGAACGACATTCATGCTTTCGCATTCACAACTCATAAAAACTGCTTAGGTATCCTCAGAATTTTTTTTTTTTCAATCTTTTATATTTTTTTTTATTGTAAAATTTGTTATATCTACACTTACCGAGGATGAGCTCAGCAGAGTCTTTCAAATGCCTAGCCTCCAGCACACTCGTTGCCAACTCTGCTGTGATTGGACGTGCATGCATCACTGGAATCCTGAGAAATGTGAAAGTGTTATCAAAGCTAGTGAAAGCTCGCGCTGGAGGCAGGACAGCTGAAAGACCCCCGTGCCGTTCTCAACCTCCAACAACTATAGAGAGTTAATTTCACTTCATCAAACTGTAAGTTACGTTCATGAAATAAGCAATGTATGGCTCACACGCATCGCACCGTACCAATGGTCATTCCTGCTTGTTCCTGCCGAAAAGAAAACAAATTTGGTAGTACAAAATGTTTGCCGCCTAAGCTACGCGCTCGGCAGAAAGGTTTCTTGCAATGGCTGCCGACCTGACGTCTGTGCGAGCCCTGTATAGACAGACGCTTTCAGCAGCTGTGCATGGGTGCAGCCATAACCGACCTTCAGTTTTTGTCTCCTCTCATTTTGATCACTTTGCTAGCTCATCATTATTACAGCAGCACAGGTTCTTGCATTTGAGATTCAACGGTGTCCTTCTCCCTAGCATTGGCCCTTGTGGAGGCTCATCAAAGCTCCACTTCAGTGGTTCGGTATCTCTTTAAGACAAGGGAAGGCCAGCAATGGCGGCTGTAATCTGGCGTGTGTGCAAAGCGACGATAAAAGAGCAGATGTGGCACGTGGACGTCCTATGAACGTACCGTCGTGCGAGTGATCTCTTGACTCGGTGAAACTCTTTCTAAATGCCCCATCCGCCACATCTTCGCAACTTTCAGATGGTGTTCCTACCGGAGGCAATGGACTTTGTGGCAGAGAAGAAGGCTCAAGCTTACGAACTGGCGGAGCCACTGGACGGACCGCTGATCACCAAGTACAAGAGCCTCGCCAAGCAACTTTCGGTCTGGCTGTCACTCGGCAGCGTTCACATCAAGGTTAGTCTCGATTGGCTACAGCCGTTAAGTAAGCTATGCATAGAGCTCCAGCACCCTCCCTTGCAGACGTTGCCATTTTCAGAGGCGAAAATTTTCAACTGGGATCCAACTGGTCCCAGTTCAACTGGTTTATGGAACAATTCCCAGTTGAAGTGGGTTCCAGTTGCAGCTGGTTTCAGTTGGAGTTGGTCCCAGCTGGAATTGGTCCCAGTAACAACTGGTCCCAGTAACAACTGGTCCCAGCTACAACTGGTCGCAGTTGGATTTGGTCCCAGTTATCGCTGGAGCCGACCCCAGCAACAATGAAACACGGCACAAAATGAAAGGTTGACAGGTATTCATTGTCAAAAACGTGGAGAATAGAACTAAATAATAGGTTCGGTGGCTTACACGCTTCCGGGTTTAGCCACTTGCTTGCGACAATTGAATAGCTTTTTCAGAGGTAGGATTCATGAGAGATGAAGGAAGATCGGCCGCTGGCGTCTGTGAAGACGTCCTCAGCTTCTCTCCCCATCGCGTGAAGAAAGGTGCTCACCTGTGTTCCCACGTTGCGCAGGTGAAGTCCTGATACGATGCGGTAGCACTCCCACCTTGCAATCCAACATTTCCAATTGCTTGTGTCACAACAGTCAAACATTTTTGAGGTAGACTTCCCGCCATTTTCGCCACTGTGCTCTCTACGGCGGTTTTCTCTTCCGTCTGGTTTTCCTTAGGTGCCCTCCAATCGCTGAACTGCATCTTTCTATCCTCGAAGTTCACCGCTGCCACCATGGCGTGTGTACCCTTGGGTCCAAAAAGCGCAGCTATGGTTTTGACATTTTTATAACGACACGTCTATCAATACGCCAACTTTGGCGATGGCGGCCCTTCTCTATCGCGTCCGTCCGACGCACATTGATCCGGCCTGCGTCTGCTTGCGTCGCATATGCAGCGTCATCTGTTGACAGCGTGTACCACTAATCTGCACCCGCGGGCCACAAGAACCAGCTAGCTTTGACTGCCCAAAAAATTTATTTATTTAAAAAAAAAAAAATATTGCAGGTATTTAAATAAATGTATTAATACATTTTTATGTATGCACTAAATGTTCATTTAGGTATACACATTTTATGTCACTAATTATATTTTCCAATTAAAAGAAATGATTTATTTAATTAAAATTTTATTTATTTTTTATAAATACATAATTGTACCTACCGTAAAATACCGGGCAAGCACCCACTCAAACTTTGCAGATAATCGCAAAAAATGGGGGATGGGCACTTGTCCGGTCATCAATTTTACATATAAATGTACTGTGTGTATTTTCTCAGATCTTACAAATTTGGTAATGGGCTTAATGTGGAATGGGTGGATGTGCGTATTCTACGGTAGTCGTTAAAAATTTCCCTATTTTTATAAATCTAAAAATGTAAGTATTTTTAGTTTTCTTCATTTGCAAAGGTCAACACACCCCCAACTTGTCAAAATTGTTGCTCCATGTGAACTGGGAATGGGAAAACCACTTAAAGTCCGACTGGGAATCGCTCCAACCAGTTACTTCCTTAAACGAGCTGTGGAACGATTTTGACGTTGAAAGAATTGGCATCTTCTATTTTTGAAATTGTTCACCTTGTCACAAAGGACAGAAAACACACCTCCTTCCTTCGAAACGTTGCGATTCCTGCCACGTAATTGCAAGGCAAAAATTAGAATATTCCCTGTCCTGCAGCCGCGAGCGACGGCCGTGAGAAACACGCAGCATGACGTCAATGGGGGTCTTGTAGAAAGATAGCAAGTTGTGCGAATACCTGCTCGATAAAAGGTAACTTTTCTATAAATCTTGTCGTTCCAACATAAATATAAATGCGTCAAAAACCTGGTATCATCGACAAAACTTTTATTATACGGAGTTTTAGTGACGCCATCTTTCCTATGTCCACAAAACTGTCAGCTCTATCTGATACCGCGAACAGCCGCCAGAAGCCGGAGGGGAGGGGGACAGGGCGTGACGGGTATGGCCGAACCCGGATGAGACTTTCCTCCTTTCACCATATTGTTCGCGCTGCGCCCGCCAGCACGTGGTCACGCGGTCGCGAGCGGATGAGTTCTCGCTGACTCACGGATGGCTCTAGAGAGAGAGCTTCACCGGAACCCCGCGCACCCCCATTGACATCACAGCGCACGTGACTCGGAAGATGGTGGAGGAGTTGAGATGCGCCGAAAACCTCAATCTTTGTTCATTTTTAAAATAAAAACTAGGACATGCAGGCAAAAGCAGTTTTTTGTTCTTTACTTCAGAAAGGTCGAGACACCAACTCCCAAACTATTTAAGCAAAGCACTGAAACTGTTGCACAGCTCCTTTGACTGGTCCCAGTTTACTCCATTCCCAACTGGGAGTCAACTGGCTTGACTCCCAGTTGGGAATGGAGTAAACTGGGACCAGTTTACAATTGGGAATGGTTCAAACCAGTTGACCCCTCAGCTGGTCCCAGCTGATTCCCAGTTGGTGCCAGCTAGTCCCAGTTGAAACCAGTTGAGGTGCCAACTGGTCCCAGTTAGAAATTTTCGCCTGGGTTGGCGCTTAGTGCAGGGCAGGCGCAATTGGCAGTCGTTGCGATTCGAAAATTCAAATTCCCGACCTTTAGGTACGGTGTTGGGAAGCTCCGACGATGTCGTTTTGTTCTGCCGCAGACATTTGCTACATTTCTGGAGGAACGAAGACCGTTTCCTGCAGTTTCAGTCGAAGTTTTGGATAACTGGCAACCGTGATTCTGAACATCAAGATGGCCGAAACATCGACACTCTGGAGCACAGCCTATTTATACTCCGTTTCACCTTGCGTCCGAATGCAGCCGAAGCTATGAGTTGATGGGACCAATCGTAGTGTCAAAAGTGCAAGTCACTGAGCCTTCCCCGTACACGATTGGTTCAACGATGATGGGGCACATGGAAAAACATGACGGCCACCATGCCATTGTGCTTTCACACTGCACGATTGGTTCCACCAGCTCGTAGCGTCGTCTGCATCTGGACTCGAGTCTAATGACCCTACGATCGGCAACCGTCGGCTCATTGTCTTCTGCCGGGACGACCACTTGCCACGGTTTCATGCAGGCCGCCGACAAAGAAGGCAACAAGGTGTCCAACACGCACGTGGTGATCAACTCCGAGGGCGACATTGTGGACACGTACAGCAAGGTGCACATGTTCGACGTGGATGTGCCTGGCGCACGAATTAGGGAGTCCGACTACACCGCGGCGGGCACACGGATCACTCGGCCAGTTACGACGCCAGTCGGAAAAGTGGGACTTGGCATCATATCCTTTCGTGTTGGAAAGTAACCCCAGCGAGGGCCCAATCAATCACTTTCATTAAATCTAAAATAAAAAACAGTTTAGCAAACTTTGACACTGTAATTTAGCACGAAGGTGCAGCTGGTAGGTGCATTTGTTTTGTGTTGAAGTGTCAAACAGTAAACTCTCTTCGATCGTACATTTCAACTAAAAAGCGTGATCTTTCTACGTTGCGAACCTACCGAGGTTCGAATTTGAGCGGGTTCGACTTTTTTCAAACGTTCAACTAAAATTTCGATGGAAGTTCGACTATGTACGTAAATTAAATATAAGGGAGCACCGTCGCGCAACCTTGTGGAGAAGAGACGCAGCATTTGAACAAGCAAACTAATTGATTAAAAGCTTGCATGTTTTCTTTTATACTGCATAAAGGTTGGTAATCATATTCTCTAACATCTAAATTAGGCTGTTTCATAAATACCTGTTTCCCCAAAATTGCAAATTCCCTAATTTTTTTTTTCTTTTTTTGTGGAGGTTGAGTAGCACTGTTTAACATTGACGGAAGTTTGAAGGTTTGACAAACCAGGGTTTGCGACATTCCTAGTTGAAACATGGAGTGTGGGGAAAGGCAGGCTCTAAAATACTAAACCTGCCTGCTCGCATCGACTGGAAACTTTTAGTTCAAGGAGGATCGCCGAAACCTGCAAAGCGTGGCTTCAGAACCGATTTTTTCACCAATCCTTAACTCCCGACCCTCACTGCTATGACCTCAGGTTCCCCGAGTTTTCGCTCAGCCTAGCCAAGATGGGCGCCGACATCATAACCTACCCTTCCGCATTCACCGTGCCCACGGGTATGGCCCACTGGGAGGTCGGTATGCGACGGATTAGACAAAGCCGGCGCTAATCGGCAGGCTTGTTTCCGCCCTCTCCCGCTGCCCAAGGTGATCATGCGGGCACGCGCCATCGAGAGCCAGTGCTACGTCGTGTCTGCAGCCCAGGTCGGACAACACAACCCCAAGAGGTCCTCTTACGGACACGCACTCGTAAGTCCCCGACCGTGTTCAAAAGTCAAATTGGACGTTTAGTGATTTATACAGCGTAAAGGTCGGTCTGCCAGGATGGGTTGACACTGGTTTACAATGTAGATGAGCAATTTTGCCAGTGCAGTACGACTGCTAACCTGGGGTCTTTAACGTGCTCACGCAGTAGGGATACACGACCACACGCCGGTACGGTGCTCATCCAGATCGAAACGGGCAGGGGTGGGGCTCAAACCCAGGATCCCTGGGTTCTGCAGCGCGAGCTTTCGCTCCACATGCGTCGAGCTGGGTGTGCACTTTAGCCCACTCGGCCACCGATTCCCCACCCCGACCGTGTTCTAATTCGTAAAGTCTCGCGATCTCATGGCGTAGAGCTGGGGAGGTAAAGGCTGGTTCGCACACTTGCGACTGCTTACAACCATGGGCCTTAAAAACCCTGAAAATCTTTTACGCTAAGAGGACAGATTGGCGTCATCCGTCGCAGAACACTTTCAGGTAACGTATGTTTACTGTTTTCTTTTTTGCACATCATTCTTTTTTCTTTTTGGCTCGAAAACCTTTTGATGGTGTTATATAAATTACAGTTTCTCGTAGATTGTGCGTACATTTGAGCACGCAAATACCGCAATTCCTTCGCTCTAGTGAAATGCAGTTCCAGGGCCACCTCATAGATGGCACCTGGCATGTTCTCTCGTCGTAAAGCACCAAAAGAGCTCAGTCCTAGACAGACACAATTGTGTGAACGGGCCTTTAGAAAGTAATTAGTAAGTTATAGTTACATCTACGTGGTAGGTGGATCACAAAAGGTAACGAGTAAGATACTACGGGGTGGATAGAGGGACCCTTTTGAAAAGTGTATCTATCCACCCTGTCCAGGGACGAACCTGATATGCCCTAAGGGGAAAACTCGACGTTTCCGAGAGTGCAGAGCAAATTGGCCAGTGTATGTCGGCTTCAAGTCACAAAGTTAGCACGCGTGGTTTGGGCGACGACGTCTGGATTGCTCCGACTTTTTTTAAAAGGGTCGGTTGCTTTATTTAATGACGTTGCGGAGGTGTGTTGAGATTGCCGACGAATGGTTCGGTTTTCAAGAAGGAAAAGAGAGTGCCACTGTTTCGTTTTGCTTCTGCACTTGGCTCGATGCAGAGTTGTACTGGTCTCCGAATGTGGTACT
The DNA here is from genome assembly GCA_037355805.1 of Ixodes ricinus. Classification (NCBI taxonomy): domain Eukaryota; kingdom Metazoa; phylum Arthropoda; class Arachnida; order Ixodida; family Ixodidae; genus Ixodes; species Ixodes ricinus. The sequence continues at coordinate 123,902 of JAZHYW010010132.1, read as the reverse complement.
GATACCTTTAAAGTAGAATCTGAATTTGTGTGTTTCTGAGCAAAGTTCTGAGAAGTAACTCTAGCTAATTACAAGATGCTTCAAAATATGAAAAGTCATAGTTGCAGTTCATTGAAATTTCCCTGTGACATACGTGTCATATAGTTGTGAAAATCTAACTAATTAGAGGGGCTCTAACATATTTATACTAATACGGAATATAAGCTTGTGACTCATACTCACGAGCCTCTGACTAAGTTTTTTTTTTGTTTTGCTTTCCAAGGCTCGTATTGAATCCTCAAGATTGACCGCCGAGCGAGCGGGTAAAATTAATCTGTTAGGGCGACGAAAAAAATTGGCCTGCTGTTTTCTTGGATGCCTAGGTCGTCGATCCCTGGGGCTGCGTCGTGGCACAGTGCTCGGACGCCGTCGGGATTGCGGTGGCAGAGATAAACCTGGACTTGGTCGCGAAAGTTCGACAGGCCATTCCGGTCTGGAACCACCGGAGGACGGACCTCTACGGCAACCTGTCACCGTGTTGGAGTGCTTCGGAGCAAGGTTTTTCACAAATTTTCTGCCGTAGCATTGAGTATGGTAGCAGTATGGTGCCTGGAACGCATCTTCGACCGGCTTGTTTACCGCGTCCTAAAAGGTGGTCCCCAATTTTCACCCGATGACGCTGTAGAAGTCATTGTGTTGTGGCCGGCCACAGGCTGGCGGTGTTGCTACAGCGGTGGTGTTTGTGGCAGACAACCGTTCTGCTACAGGTCGCTCTCTGGCTTAGTCCATGGCAGCCCCGGGAGTTGGGACACCGTGACGACAGCAACTCTCGAGTTTGCTCGGCCTTTCTACTGGGACCTCTACAGCCAACCACCGGTATGACGACGTCCGGCAACATGACACTCCGGCTTTGCGACGCCATCTGTTGCCACTTTGGGACCACTCTCGATGCATGGGCGGAACGGGACGTACAAACACCGGTTGGAGACACGTGCCAGTCATTGTAGTGGCAGTAGTGTAGGTAGAACACCTGCGAAGGGAGAAAACTCTCCTCGGCATTGTTCGCGGGTTACTTACGAATCATCCGCGGATATCCGCAGTCAACCGGCAGGTGCGGATAAAACTGAATCGGACTTTGCGTATTGCGGATCGGGTGCAGATGCCAAGGGCTGCGGGTGCGGATTGGATGCGGATATCCACCGATCCGGATCTACGCTTTGGCCAAGGTGGCACATAACCGTGTTCGACCGCAGATTGTAGAGTAAATAAGTGAGTGATGGTATGAAGTGCGTCGTCCAATGTTTTGCGGGAGCAAATTACTCTATTAGAAAAGAAAAAGGCGCTGATCGGGGAGAAGATTGTTTTTACGGCAAGACCTGATTGTCACCAAAGCTCGCTGTAGAGCCTTCTATCTCGCCGAAAATATTGTTCTTGGAAAAAGTAAGAATGTAGGGGTAGCAATCGTCCCGGCAAAGCGTGTTCTTGTTTGGCAGGGAAAAACAGGAAAACGGTCTTCGTGCAAAGAAAACATAGAACGTACAAGCCGCAAGAAAGTATAAGCCCCTTTCCCCCTTGATTTCTTGATTTCATAATGTAAAATGAATGTGCAGATTGCGGATCGGATATGGTTCCAAATTTTGCGCATGCGGTTCGGATGCGGATACAAGGTGTGCAGATGCGGATCGGGTGCAGATAGAATAATTCAAGAACATTGCAGATGGGATGCAGATACAAAGTTCGCGGATCGGATGCGGATGATCAAACTGTTATCCGCACTGGACTCTAATTATTCACACACATTACTAAGTTTCAAAAACATATTTGCAAACAGCAGTAGCAGGATGACACTATCTGGAAGGAGGCCATTTCCTGGTTTAATGCTAATGCTCTGAATACTACGGGCGGGCAAGTCGACTTTATGAACCCCATGCTCCAAAATGCCACTCGACATCTTCAAGACTCACTGAAATGTGGAGCTGTTACATGCACTTTGTTCAACCCCAACATTCTTGTGGTAAGAGTATTTCATTGCACTAAACCAATATGAGCAGTGTTTGACTACCACTATGCCGAAGCCACAGCCCCTGAGGGGAGGGAGGAGGAGGAAGAGGAGGGAGGAGGGGTATACCCTCCCCTCAGTACCCTTCCATCCTCCTCCTCAAGAGCTGCGCTCTAATTCGGCGTAACAGGGTGTTGTAAACGTCTCATTTTTTTATACTTCCTTCTCAACCTTTGCAAAACCGGCACATTAAAAACAAACAAGGGAAAAAAAACAAAAAGTTGTCCTGACTGCTTGGTTCACAGTGGTTATAGAGTTTTACTTGTGACGAGTGACTTGCTTCCCGCCGCACGAAATGTGGCAGATTGAGCTCGTAAGAACACGTGCGTCGTCGGTTGGTAGTTGTTGACAAAGTGTGATTGCAATCTTTCCAGGACCTCCTGAGCACCCCCAGTACCAGTTTGGTCAGGTAACAGTGCAGGCAGCTCACGTGTTCTACAAGTCTCCCCTGACAATTGCCTTCGTCAACAAGATGCCCGTCCTACCTGGTCGTATCCTTTGCGACGAGGCTGATAACGTGCTGGTCAATGGTGTAACCTGGGGGAGAGGGGAGGGGGGGGAGAGGCAGGAAGCCTATAAAGCTTTAACCCCCCTATTCGAAAAAATAAAGAAAAATCCTGGTTATGGCACTGGTGTGGGTGGAAGGCTTATCCTAGTGTGTTTCCAACTGGCATAGAAGTCCCCAACACTCGCTAAGGGCCCGTTCACACTCTTGTGTTTTCTTAAGACCGAATTCTTGTGATCTCTTACGACGAGAGAAGACAGTGCAGAAGCTCCATGTGGCGGTCTCTGTGGACGCTTATGAGAGAAATGCTTCTGAAATGCTATGCAAACCTAGACCTGCCTTTTTTTTTCTTTTTCCCCACCCATATTTATTACATGAGCCTCTGGTTCGATCAGTTCCTCAGCAAAGTCACGCAGATGTTCTAGTCGCTCCTATCCGCCCGGCGCTGCGACTCGCAGACCTGTCCGCCGAAGAGGTGCAGGACCTCTTCCTAGTCGTCCAGAGAGCGCAAGTTGCAGCGGAGAAACAGTTTGGTGCATCGTCCTCTACCATAGCTGTCCAGGTAAAGTCTTGGCCAGATCCCCGAAGTTGCAACGACGGCTTCAAAACGGACAAAGGGAACTATTGAAAGTGAAACTTATGAAAGGTTACTTAAGTATACTCGGTGTCAACTATTTCGTGCTGCGTTGCACTGTGCTACTGCACTGTGAAAGCTGGTTGCACGAGTGCATGCAAACAAAATGCAAGACGAAGCCACCTGCCCTTGCAGCAGTGCAGGGTTGCCGTGGAAGCCATGCTAGCCTTGGCAATGTAGCAGGTCATGTTGGGCATAGCCATACTTTGTTTGGCTCGAAGCAGCGCGACCTAGCAAGGCACTGTTTGTGGCACAGCTTTCTCTTGCCACTTCCCCGCATTCGCCAGTGCGTTTGTGGAAGCATCTTTTCAGGTGCCTACTCGCGTTTTTACTTTTTATTTGTCACGTTTGGTTGGTTACTGACGGCCATAGCCGAGTTGGATGCTGCAGTGCACGTTTGAATGGCGAGCCTCCCAGTGCATCAAATTGTTGTGTCAAATCAAATGTACCAGCATGCATACGCACCTGATGCGCTGCGGAGAAGCGGCAAACGAAAAGTTGGCTAAAAGCCGTGGTCATTATAGTGACCACTCTGTTTGCATTTCATATTTCCGTGGGCTACATTCTCCTTTCAGGAATCAAAGGATTACAAGTTAATACAAGTATTTCTGCACACCTGTCGGGATACCTTTACGTCAGTCTGAAAACCAGGGTGGATAATAAAAAATCAAGATGGTTTAAATCTGGATTTGTATCGACTTAAATCAGATTGGTTTTACTGCGGTTTATATTGGACCTCTTCCTTAAAAAATTACTCCAGAATATTTTTAGTTGCCATTTGTCTATCATGTGATGCCCTCTATGTTATTTTGTATATAAATCAAGGAATCAAGCAAGAAAGATTTATGTCAGGTTGAGCTTGACCACGGCAGTCTTCTGAGCAAATCGGAACGTTGAACTTTCTTTCACCCATTCACCTTGTTCGTCAGTTACGCAACGCCCTATTGCAAGTAAATAAGAATGCGAAAAAAAGAAACTAATGCTAAAAAAGCAATGTCCTCGTGCAAGAAAACCAGTACGGAAAAGAAACTGCAAATAAAGCTTTTTCAAACCTCAAAGTATATCAAGCTGTATTTTTTTCTACTATGGCGGTGCTATTAAAAAAATGAAAGTTGTTAATTAAACTCCACTTCAAATTCACAGCAATTATTTCTTCCTCGTGGTTTTCAGTGATCGGGCGGATTAATAAACTAATCGTTAATGCTTAAAATTATGTCTAGTGATTAAAGTCACTCTTCTATGGTTGCTGTGATTTCAATCAAATTAGTCTGATTTCAATCAAATAAGTCTGATTTTTTTCCATTCTTCTAAGAACTACAGCATCACTTTGAAAACCATTGTTTTTCATTTTGTTTTTGTCGCATATTTTTACTAGGACGGGCCAGACGCGGGCCGTTCCATCGACCACATTCACGTGCACGTGCTGCCGCGGAGGCCCGGAGACTTCGCTCGAAACGACGAAGTGTACGTGAAGGTGAGTCACGCAAAATGACCGCATTGTAAAAGAAAAGCACGATTTAATTGAGAGTTTAGCCAGAGCGAAACTCCTACTGACGTCCTATTCCGCCTATGCATCGAAAGCTGTCCTGAAGTGGTAGCAAATGACATCACGAAAGCCGGTGTGTTATTCTGTCAGATGTCGCGATGCTGGTGGTTGGTCATAAAAGTTCTGGCAAAAGGCACGAGCAGACCCGAGTGCCAGGGCGTCCCAACTTGCGGCTGCCGAACCTTCCGTGGATTGTCAGTGTGGAGAGCGACGTGCAGCAAAAGAGGCGTCTGCCACGTACACCGTCGCTGCTGGGACACCGCCAGCATCATGGCCAGTGACAGCACGACACTTCTGTCACGTCATCAGGCGGAAATCGAGGGACCAGTTTCTTTTGATGCGGAAACACACCAGTCGGAGACGCGTTCCAGGCACCATACCAGTGCTGTTCAGATACATCACGTGTAATGAGGAATTCCCTTGGCGGATTTGGAGCGATACAAAAGTGCTCGGCTCGCGCCTTTAGAGCAGTAGATGCTTGCATGCGCTCGCACAAGCAAGAAAATACCAGCAAAGAAAAAAAAAAGCGTTCCCAAATTGTTTTAAATTGACGAAGAGCATTCCCCGTAAGTTGCATTAGCACAGACTTGTCTGGTCGTGCCAACATAATTTATGCGAGCGGACGAAACTACCTACGCGTGTCTGTGACGTAACTCCGCAGTGGTGGCACTGCTGATGGGCACGGCTCACGTGCAGACGCTCACTGAATCGTGAGTGCTGGTTTCTGCGCATGCATTGTGCCCACCAAACGAGCGCTTGTTGCAGCCAAGTCGAAAATAAAACGAAAATTTGATCAGAAAGACTGTTGTAATATCCCAAGAGATGCCCCACCCCCGAGAGATAACCTGCCCCCTATTTATGGCTTGATTTGCCAATTTTTCTTTTATAGCCCACTTATACACAAACTCATCTCTGTTACGTCACGGCGCAGTGGTGGCGCGTCGGGCGCACTTACGGTCTGGGGCTGTGGGCAGAAGTCCCCATGTGAGACGTGTATTCCTGCTTTGTTTTGAAAAGAACAAGACAAAAACCTGCCTTCTCGTCAAAAGCCGCGACTGGAACTGTACAAAAAGAGTCAAGAAAGGTTTGAAGGTCAGTTTTCATGTGCTCGTTTCGTCCGAGAACGAGGACATGTGCCGTGAAAAGGGAAAACCAGACGCCGTCGGACCACGATTGCTTGGGCGGGGAGCACTTTGGGTTGAATTCACGGATACTTGTGGTCATCAGATATATTTGTTTTGTTGCAACATGAACGCCGGAAAACCGTCAAGTCGTACCGACCACCTGCGGACTACGTTCAGTCCGTCTTCAAGTTCAAACGGCCGCCTGATCATTCGAACTGTCGTCTGCTCCTTCAAACGTTTCTGCTTGTCGTCTGCTCTTTTAGACGACATTAGCCCGTAGGCCAAACGTTGGCCCGGTACTTGCGATAAGAAGTAAGTGCAGGCCTCAAAAGACTTAAGTTTGCAGGTTGGTAAGCAGGCTCGATGTAAACAGTAGAAACAAGGAGATGTTGATCATTGTTACCAGTGGCCATCACCGACTTGTTATGCCTAATTCACCTGGTCCGATTCTGCTTGCGATTTTCAGTATCGACGTCGACCATCTCGGCTACGGTTCACGCTTTTGCAGGCCGAGCGACGTCGCGACTGAAAATTGCGAGCGAAATCTCATCATGCGAATCAGGCTTAGCGTCCGTTCTGCGGCGTCCACTCGGAATGAATCGCCGCATGTCGCATTATTCACGCGAAGTTTTGCGGTGTAACGAGCCTCGGTAATTTCGCTGAGGCGGCTCAAGTAGTCAGGCATTGCCAGGAAGACGTAGAATCAACAATTCGAACGCGAAAAAGGGCAGGGGGACTCACACCGACGCTGACAACATCGCATTTCAATGGTTTGTTTATGGGCGACGGCGAGCTTCTTGCCCACACTCCATCGCGCATGCGCGGCGCCGGTGCGTCCGCTAGGGGCGCTCTGGTTTGTTTGTAAACATGAGTTGGTGTATAGTAATTGTATTGTTCAGATCAATATGATGGCCTCGGCGTAAATGCAGCTAGTTAGCTATGGTGGGATCTAAATGAACATTGCTGACTGGGAAGTACAGTAATTTTTTGCTTCATTACCCCTTGCCGCTATAACAAGTTTGGTAGGGACACATAACAAAAAAATAGTGTTTTTCAACTTTTCCTGATTGCACATTGAAAGTTAGCCCAATTCTAATTTTCACCTGATTTGGTTCTGACTTTAGGTAGGCTATCTCTCCAAATATTAAAGTAAACATTATTTAAAAATAAAAAATTATAATCTTTGTTTTCTTGTATTTGATGCACTTGTAAACCAAATATTCAAAGATTAGTTCTGAAGAGGGGAACTGTGGAACATTAATTTCTAAAACCCCTTGATAAGTTTGTTTGCAAGTAGCACCTCGTGCAGCCCACAGAAGCAAATGGCGGCATAGCACTTGCTGGGTGGTGCACGAAAGCACCCGATGTCAAAAGCCCTGTGTCATATGGCGTGCAGCTAACGCCCCATCCTGTTTGCCCCGCTTTCAAAAGCCCCAGTTTCAGAAGCCCATGATGTGAATCCCCCGTGTCAGGTGGCCGGGTCCTCAGCGCGAGGGCGAAGCATTCTGCTTTAACTAAGAAACAGTAAGTGTGCACGCGAGCTTGTGCGACAATTATGCCGTACCCGGGACTCAAGTAAGGAATAATTGGATAAAGCTTCCCGTTCTTCAGGCGTACGCTATACACATTCACGTCTTGCACCGTTACAAGTGAAAAGAAACAGAAAATATCAGTCACTGGCAAAACTTTTAAAGTTATAGGTTTTATGGATAAGCATTGAAACAAAGCATTGTTGACTCTGAAGCACACGCGGATTTACAGTTCCGACGGTTCTGTCAAAACTGTTAACCCGCAGCTCATGGCGCTGTACTTCATTCTTACGTCGTAAAAATATTTGTAACCATCTAGGTAGGTGAAGTCTATAATTCTACGTCTGCATATACTCAGACGTAGAATTATAGACTTTATCTACCTGCTGTCATAGAGGTATATATCTATTACCTCTATGACAGCAGAGTGCATCGCTGGTTATGCATATTTATGCAATTGGCCACTTGTAGTACGTCATTCTAAGTTTTTCTGTGGTTCATGTTAACTTTATTTTATTGTTTCTTTCACTTAAAAAGAGCCTTCGTAGAACCTCAACGGATTAGGTAAATACATAAAACAATGCTGGTTGAAGCGCGAAGAGGGTGGGACGGGGCAGTGAGGACGGGGCTTTTGGCACTTGTAGAATACGGGATGGGGTAATTGAACGCTGGGTTTTCGTAATGTAGGGATAATGACGGGGGCTTTCGCGACGGAAATTCTGCACGCGGGGCAATCGTGCTACACCGCACTTGCTCATCATGGCACATGTTTTCCGTGTTTAACAATAATGGTTGGCGGTACTTGTAAGACGCTTTTGTCAACGGGCTTCACACGTTCCATAGTAACACCGATTTCTGTTTGCCCCACAGCTTCAGGAAGACAAGAAGAACTCAAGGCCAAAGCGTTCGGACGAAGAAATGGCGGCGGAAGCGGAACAGCTCAGAGCCCACTTTTAAATGGGCAGCCTTTGCCTTCTCCTCTCCATTCAGCGTATTCGTGGTGGTTTACAGCTGCAGTGGAACAGTTCATGGATGCAGAGTCTATAATTAAACGGAAACTTTTAAGCTCGGGCAACACAATATTTGTATTCTTGCGAGAACGTTTCACGCTTTGCATTGACGCAGAGGCGCTCATGAAAAGAGCCCTTAGGACGGCTTAAGATGAGGGGTGACAAGACGTTCCTCACGCTGATACAGAGGAGCGAGAAAATTGTTAATCCTACGTGATTTGTTCCCTCTATCGCCCGCGCGCCCTCGTCGTCTGCTGAACCACAGTTCGTAGGATTGCTTTCGGCGCCGGAGCAAGCGCTGCACGCTTCGCAGAAGGTCAACGATTCTCACTCGATCCTGAAAGAATTACAAGAACTTGAAGTAGTTGGATTCTTTATTCCTTTTGACAGGCGTCGCGTTAATACGAGGGAAAAGAACAAATGTTCACATGATCCTGCACCTGCGGCTTTCGTCCCTGCTGCTGTAGAACTGAGACTGTGCGACCATGGACACCGGGGAGTTGGCCCTGGCGCGGATGTCCGGGCAGTCCGTGTAGACGCGAAAATAGAGGACCACCCGGGCCGTCGCCTGGCCCAGGGAGTCCCGCCCGTTCGGCACCGACGCGTTGATGCTGTCGTCGACCCCGTGTCCGAACGGCAGGAAGTCCACGGTCAGGGACTCGGCGCACAGGATGTTGCCTCCTGGAGCGCGGCGAAAGAAGGCAAGCGGCACTGGTTGCCGAAAGTCCTCTTTTTTGAGCCACAAGAACCAGCTTCTGGCTTATCGAGCAGCACGTTGGACTCAGCGCACACAAATGAAGCAGCTTTTTCCGAAGAGCGAGTCGTCCGCACTCGCGTCGTTCCACCAGCAGCGTTTCCATCTAGACGTGGCGTCAGAAGCATGAGTTAATGTATAGAGGTAGGTTGCACTGACGTAAACTGGTAATTCACGCTGGTCGTTTAGCGTTACCTCTGCTCCGATAGTCTTACACCATAAAGGATGCACTTAATAAGCAGAAAAGACCACAATCAGCGAAGTGACTGACGCCTAAAAACTAATGTTTTTCTTTACAAAAGGACACTGAACGGTTAGTTACGCTTGCCGAGGTTTTTATTTAAACGTAACCTACAGGGTGTTTCCACTGAGGTAATTTTGTCTTTCATTTTGATGACGTGAGCTGTTTGGTGTGTGCTTCATGTTAGTAAATTTGTTTGAAAAAACAAACTAACAACAAATTGGTGGATTGACGTCGTGTGAAAACGCTCGAAAATTGTTTTCTTTCCGCCCGAAAACCGCCGGTTGAGAATTGTCCAATTTCAGTCGTGCTCACTCTCTTTTTCATGGTCACGTGGCGTTCAAACTATGCTTACCAAATATTCAAAGTGTGCCATCTAAGGCACACAAAACTGCAAATACGTTGATAAAAAAAGATGTTGCACAGATCGCAGGCAGTACATGACATGTACACGTAATTCTCAATATGGCGACGTATCGCGGATGGCGGCTTGCGATGGACTAAGGGCCAACTAATCGATCTTCAAGCTCAGAACATCGAGCGGAAGGGATATATAAGTGCGAAACAATCGCACAACAGACGGTGCACGCAACTTCGTCGTCTGCTTCACACGCCGGGACGTTCGGTTCGCCGTGTTAGTAGAGTGCCTTCATACACACGCGCTTTTGCTTGAGTGGTGACAACTCAGCCATTTTTTCGCCCAATCGTTTTTTCATGCATTTTGAAGTGCGCGCAGTCCGGTGTCACTCAGCTCGAGCGCGTAGCTTTGGCTAAGGCATAGACGCCATTTCAACGCCCAAGTCACGCACCGACTGCGCCAGAGCGTCACGCGTTGGCACATTCAGGGCAACAATGGATGTCTTCACCCTGAGACAGACAAACGGGTAGCGGACATTTCATCGAACGCCGTTTCATCGAATGAATGGACATTGCATCGAACGCCCTTTCATCGAACGCCGTTTCATAGAATCGCTAAGGGCCATTTCATCGAATTTCGCTGTACCGAGTTTTGGGGCATAACAGTGCTTTATTTAAGACTAAGGTAGTCACTTGTGAAACCGTTTTTAAGGTAGAGTCAAATTACTAGAAATAAAAACAATTGGTATAAAAAAATGGGTATGCGACTTACTGAAAAGCTTTACTCGTGTACACGACTGAAACCATGACACTGCAGGTGAAGGACCGACACTTAAAACACTTTTAAGTGTCTGTATCGTTTTTACCGGCTGTTCGGGGGTTTCAGTAATGTACCAGCTCAATTGCACCCTTACGCTTAGTTCAAGGTTTATTCAAGGAAAGCATTTAACTGCCAGGACAGCACGCTTATAATATAACGATACTCTGCCGGGAGAGCACGCGAAATAAAATATAACGATACATGGGCGTATCAACCGGGTAAACAAGGGGGGTGCTTGCCCCCCCCCCCCCAGTTCTCAGAGTGGGGGGGCAAGGCACGTGTTTGCCCCCCCCCTCCCAAAACAGCCGCCACTGGGCAGGACAAACAGTGGCCGGCGGCGCCCAAGACCCCCGGCCCTGGGGTCTGGTTTGCCCCCCCCCCCCCCACTCAAAAGCAAGTTGGTACGCCACAGTAAAGATACTCTGATTATCAACTTTTTTTAGTTTCCAAACTTTATAGAGACAAAAGCTGCACAAAGTATCTGCCACCATTATTTCGGGCTACACCCGGACTGGAACCACCTCTCTTCACTGTCATCTTTATCACCGACCCTTTTGCCTACGAATGATCTTCAGGACTCTGTCACCCAAGAGAGACAGAACCCTTCCGGATCCTCCCATAACCCAAGGTTACACGTGCACACTGTCAGACAATAAAACACTACCCGCTTCCCAGAGAGCACATCGTGCATTCTGTTTTTTGTCTCATTTCTAATTGTTTCATGTAACATGAAGAGGGGTCATTGTTTCATGGAGGCTTTCTTCTCGAAGCAAAATATGTTCGCGATGGAACTTATCTCGTCACTGCACCTTGTGATTTAAAAAAAGAAGAATTAGATGACGTTGTGTTTAAAATTTAATAAAAATCACAAAAATGTTAGAGGCTGTAACGGCGTTCGATGAAAGGGCTTCGATGAAACGGCGTTCGATGAAACGGCTTCAGTGAAACGGTGTTCGACGAAATGTCCGGACCCACAGACAAACATGTAAGCACCCTAGGTGTTGTTTCGAGCCAGTAAGTAGAAATAACCGTCAGGGCCTTTACGCACAGTTGCGTTTGACTGCGTTGCGTCGAAAAACGAAAGCGTATGCAGCGTGGGATCCAATTCAAGGAATACATGCCTTGCACCTACGTCACATGATGACGTCGAACACCGGTATCTACCATGCTGGTGGTTGACTCGACGGCCCTTCGCAGCGAGAGCAATGGTAAGCTGCGCCGCTATCGGCTGCAGCAATTACCCCGTATCCCGATGATCGTCCGATCGTTTCGTCGGCATGAACCGCGAGACAGGGTGTCCGTCAAGTTAGAGAAAGTACGAGCGGCAGGAAAGGAATGCGGCCGCGGATTATCGAGTTTGCGGGACGCATTTTATAGCGGCGAATGACGGCACTTTTCTACCGTTGTTTACGTTCGCGCACGCCTTTGCATCGGCTTTTGCTCGTTCGTGGTGTAAATGGCCTTTGGTCATTCGTTGCATAACGCCGTTTTCACGCTTCGAGCGCACCTTCAGGGCTCCCGGCCGAATTCGGGCGAGTAGTCGCGCTGCAGGCCTGCCCCGACGGCGATCGGTCGGTGGCGGTCCCCGTGTGCAAGCTCGCCGAGCCGCCGCTGCCGGGTCATCGGTTCGTGTCCTCCGCGATACGATAACCTTTGCAAGGAGCAAAAGTATGCATGCGAGCCGGAGAAAACATATAATATATACCCTGACACAATGAGATTTTTCTTGTTTCAGGGTTAAGTTATGACGGTAACATTGCGTTGTTTACCAGTATTTCGCAAAATCGTAACAATGTTTCTACAAGCGACTCCTGAAGCCGCTCGTCAAATTATGAAGCGCGCAATTAAGCTTTTTCTTTTTTGGCGACACGGCATCCCTTCGCGTCAAAAACTTCGTCGGCGGCATTTCGAAACTTTCTGCTTGTAGCGCGATCGCACCAATGCCGAAAAATTCCGCACGTACTAGATAAACGTCATCGTCGTAAGCTCAGCACGTTTTTCACGGTACCTTTGTTGAAAATATGGTGCATGTTAGCGCATGTCCGGGCCGTTAGCAGCATCCTACGCCTTGGTAAGCGCATCCGCGCGGCGTGAAGTCAACCACCAGTATGGTGCAGGGCCCCGTCCACGCCCCGACCTTCCCTAGATGTTCCCTAGCGTGACCTCACTTGCAAGGCATGTATAGCTTGGCACGAGACACAAGAAGCACATGATGTCCTGGTTTCGCGCAGCCGCAACGCACTCAAACGCTCTCAAAGGGAACTGTGCGTAGGGGTCTTTAGTATCCAGAAATGGCGACACCTGCAAGCTGTGTATATTAGGTGCTCTCTGGGTGTCATATTTTAGAGCGCTATTCACAGCGCATCCGGGGAAGGGAAGGGAAGGTGGGGTGCAGTGCAGGAGTGGTATGGCTGGCCTGACAGAGGTTGCCGCATCCACAGATCAGGGCTTCTGCCTAATGCAATCATATTTCTTTTTATTATCCGAGACGATTGAAAACGGTGCCGGGACATTACCCTCAAAATTCGAAACTTGGGAATTCAGTATTTGTGAATTAAAAAAACAATTTCCAAATGCTGAATTTGAAGTTCCCGCGCGGTCCCCGGCAGTGCAGTCAGTCAAATTTTGCGGTCTCCTGCGACTCGACTTTCTCTCGGACCTCCGCTGACCCGATGCGAGGAGGAGGCGAGCTGGCGGGATAGAAGGGAGCCGGCGCGGGGAAAAAACCGGTTTCTTCGCCGACACGCCGGTCTGCTCGAGCGCCGCCAAAGAGAGGACACAAATCTAGGAAGGGACATCTCACCGAACTCTGATTTTTGGTATTTCAAAAAGAAGGGCCGTAGTGCGTTCGCAATTGCGTTAAAAAACATGTTTTACGATTGCCATTATTAAATGTTATAGAAATGTCGCCTACAAAGCTTCTAAATTTCCTGATTTTTGACGTCATCGATCATAAGAAGCAAGGAGGTAGCGGCGGGAGATTTAAACGCCAAAAATAAAAAGGCGCGCGCGCGCGCGGGAAAATTTTTTTTCGCGATGCGGTTTTTTTTGCGTGTTTATGACTACAACTTGCGTCGTTTTAGACAATAAAAAAAAATACGACCTTTGGGGTGTCAGTGCCCCTTTAAAGAACGGCGAACTTGATGATGTGAAATGCACGTTGCGGAAGCACTCTGGAATCTTTAGGCATATACAACGTAAGGCTCCGTTCCCGAAAACTTCGAGGTCGCCGCTTGGAAGCGTTCTTCCGCAAAACGAGCGCTCGCGCTAGAAATGCATGTCTCGGGGCCAGGAGCGCGGAGCTGGCTCGAGGCTTGTAGCTTTCGCTGCTGTCACCAAGTCACATTCAGGAGTAAAGCCCGGTTCACACAGTTGCGTTTGACTGCGTTGCGGCGGCGAGACACCAGGACATCCCTGCTGCTTATATCGCGTGCCAGAATGATTCCTTGAATTAAATTCCACGCTTCATACGAAGCGCAGATGTGCCGGTGACTCGCTTGCGATTCTGCGCCGTAACGCAGTCAAACGCACTCAAACGCAAGTGTCTGAACTGGCTTTAGGCAAAGCCCGGTCTCACACAGTTGCGTGAGCACCGCGTTTGGCTGCGTTGCGGCAGCGAGGCTACCAGCGGACATCCCCTGCTTCTTATATCGCGTGCCAAGGAAGATTCCTCGAATTGGATTCCACGCTTCCATACGAAGCACAGATGTGCCGGTGACTCAGCTACCGGTTCTCGCCGCAACGCAGTCAAACGCCAAGTGTCTGAACCGGCCTTAACTCAAGCCTACTGCAGCGAACTGGCGCTGCTTGTTAGGAACTCATGACGTATCGGCATTCCAATGGAGCTTCGCAGACCGCCACCAGACGCAATTTTGAAACCTCTTCATTCGTCTTAAAATTAGTCCGCTTGACTTCTCTGCCTGCAGCCGAAAGACACTAGTGTTTCTGGGCTGCCGGCACAACATAGACCACATCTAAACAAAGAAACAATTAGGGCAAAACTTTCGTTTCCGTACCCCCTTCAAAACTACTCCAATAATCACGCCTTCAAAGTTTTACTAAAAAAGAGTCATAGTACAGGCTAGCTGGTGGAAGTCAACCATTTCGTCGTTTACCCTGAGACTGGGTTTTTTTTTAGAAGAGCTAAAGTAACAGACCTGTCTGTTTTTCTGTTACTTTAGCTCTTCTAAAAAAAAACCAAGTCTCAGGGTAAACGACGAAATGATAAAAAAGTTTTACTGTTTGTTATCTCGAACATGTAACACACGTCTATAGGAGGTGTTGCTCGAACTCGACTGAAGAATAACTCCCCGCCCCCCTCCCGCCTTTCTCCCGCCCTTTCACAATAAATTACACTGACGATGTAAAGCCCAACAATAAACCGATGAAAGGATGTGAGACTCACGGAGCATGCTGCTCCAGAGGCTCATCTTGTTCTTGAGGGCGCGGATGGCTTGTGCCACCTTGACGTCCTCTCCGGCCACGGTGAGCGACGGTATGAAGACCTCGATGCGACAGACAGCGGGGGAATTGCAGTAACGTGAACTCGGGAGAGGCCTCCGGAAACGTCGTGTACACCACTCGCAGGACCTTGAGGTAGCGCACCAGGGAAGACACCTTCCGGGACAGCATCGAACCAGGCGGTGCGTCTGTCCGCGTGGTCGCGCGGGGAAGATCGGACGGTTTATCTGTTGCTGCCGCTAACAGTGATGGCGGGCTTAGGCGAGCTGGTGTAGATTTACATTATTATTAAACCACCTGAGACCGGGTGGGGAACTAGAACAATCCAAAGTGGAAGGAACAGAATGACAGATAAGTAACTCATCAAACTCAACTCGCGTATTTATTCAGTAGCATCTTCATGTATGCAACAATGTGGGGTCGCCAACCAACCACCACTGCACAAGGACACCTACAAATTCAAACACAAGTCCGCAACAAAACAAAAAAACGTTGTTTTTTTTCAGTTTTAGGAGGCATACCAGATTTTTTGTGTGTTCTGAACTTGTCAGTGTCTTTGTGTGCGTGGTGGTTTAGCTTCCGTGAACTTACGTAGTTTAGCCTTGACGAAGAGCGTCTGCACATTGTACAGCCTCAGCGGGCCCTGGTCCTGGAGCCACTGCGAGGCCCGCTTCAACACCCCGGTAAACTCCTCGAATGTGTAGCAGTCGAGCGGTTTGGGCACCACGTCGTGTATCTCTGGGTGTGTGCGAAAAATGAATCGGGTTCACTTATTCCCACAAGTAAAACTCTACATGTTGATTAGACATTCTGTCAGCTGTACCTAAATACAAAGGAATGTACTACACTGCGCCTGACACAGCGCGAACAATAGCAAAATTCCTCTCGGCTATCATTCCACTCGGAGGCGCCATATTGGAGGGCTTTTGCCATCTTCCATCTGTAGACGAGGGGCGTCTGCAAAACTCGGTTTTTACGACATTAGGACAATGTATTTGTACATTCACTGGGTTCCTGCTTAGTTTCGGTGCAACGAAGAAAAGAAACACGGCCGCGAGGTCGTGGAAAACCGATTGTCAGCAACCAAATCGCAAGACTCGTCACCAAAGCAATGAAATGAGTCATCCGGGTAAGTGAGCGCGGTCTTTACCAAAGACGCTGTTGAAGGGTTCGATGCCACGAGCTAATGGGTCTGGTCAAGCAGCTTCAAAAGTGCAAGTCGCTAGGCCTTTCCTGTTTATGCTTGGTTCTGCAATGATAGAACACGTACAGAAACATGACAATTACGCCATGATGGTGCCCTTCTGATGCTGTCTGATTGATCCCATCAGCTCGTAGTGTCGAGGCTGCGTCTGGATTAAAAAAACACTAGAAGAGACACTAGTGCCTTAGACAGAGAAATTATGTCCACCGTGGTTAGGGCAGGCATGTCTCATAAATACAATGTTCGTCGAAAAAGTGGGAGTGGCGGATCCTTGATAGATCTACCACTCATCCGCGACAAAGTCTCGGCGACACACGGAGTGATCCTCGACTGGCGGAAACCGCAAACCATGCGGGAGGTCTGCCCACATCCTCACAGAGCCCGAGCTCGGGCTCTGACGTCACCACAACTCCTGCAACATAGCAACGCTTGCACTCCACATAGGTACACTATATATGGATGTATCTTTTTGCGTGCGGTCTATACCCGCGCTTTTCTACGCTTTCCAAATGCAGTTTTTGAACATCTAATTTTGCCGCTTAAGTTAGCGAGTCGATGTTCCACCACACTACAGTATTTTTCATAATTCGATTGTCTGCGGTTCAGCTGTGACGGCGTCCTCGTGTTGACCGTGCACCGCTCAGCACGGTACAAATACAACTTTGAGAACCATCCTTCTGAACTCAACGCTTATTCATCGGCATTAATACTAATAGCAATAAATGGCATTGCGTTTTTCATAGCTAGTTTCACTTTGAGAAGATGTCGCAGAAACAGAATCTATTTTCAGTCGTCTGCTCGGAAAACAAAGCACCATTTGGAAACCAAGTCGGCGTCATTTCAGCAACGAACTCCGTTTTCCCGGTCACGGGTTTAATAATACATAGGCTGTTATGGCCGTACACCATGGGCGTACCAACCGGGGGGGGGGGCGGGGCGTGCAAGGCATGTGTTTTGCCCCCCCCCCCTGAAACAGCCGCCACTGGGCAGGGCAAACACTGGCCGGCGGGGCCTAAGGAATGTCAAGGGGCATCGCCCCCCGCCAGGGGGGGGGGGGGATCTGGTTTGCCTTTCCACTCAAGAACAAGCTGGTACGCCACTGCCGTACACAATGATGCTAAAATACACCTTTTCATTATGCGCGGGTGCATAGAGAGTAACGAAATTGACGGTACGAATCCTCTCTCTGGTTGGCTTGCCGCGGTAGAAGAACACTCTGAAGCTGAAGATGTTGTGGCACGTCAGCAAGTCTCCTTCGAGGGCTGTCACGGCACAAGGGGCGTTACTCTGGTTCGAGTCTTCTACGTCCCTGGACTCGACGTTGATGATCTTTCCCGGCACAGGGTCCTGACCGCTGGCTTGGCTGTAGTTGAACCGTTCCAGAGATTTCTGGTACGGTCTCGTAGGATGACCGCGCCTGGTCCTGGATGCGTCGAGGCAGTAGATCTCGGTAGCCGAGCCCGCACCGCCCGCAGCGTGCAGTTCTGACGGGAACAGCCAGATCCTGAAGGACAACCGCGCTTGCTGAATGCGAATTGAAAAAAAATGTAGATGGTATTTGCTGGGACGTTATATTTGAGCAAGTTATTCATGGCGTAAGCGCAGAACGAGCTTCTGCATCGTCTGCGAAGAACGGTGATTTTGTTGGTATATGGGATACGCGGTTGCAGAAGTTCTGTATTGAGGCATTCAGCAACAACGGGCACTCACCTATGGATGTCAGCGAATAACATTCCACTGCTATATATAAAGTATATACAGGGCGTTTCACGAAAGGTGGACAAATTCGATGTTGCGAAAACTACGCTTCGCAGCAAAAAAAAAGGCTCGTGTCGTTTTGGTCCTGACCAGGGGCCTATTTAGGAAAATTATTAAAGTCCTGAATAATTAGATTGTTAATTATTTTTGCGTAATTAACTCTTTTAATGTTGTGTTTAAGTGTATGGTTTCAATTAGAATCTTGCTGAGCATCATCAAAAAACCCTAAATCAACGAATCGCAGAACGATAGAAGGACGCGAAGCATTTTACGGCTTTCTTAAAACCGCACAAATTTGACGGTTTAAGTTTCGGTTTGCTATCGGAGCGCATCTCGGTGCCGACGGCACCGCGCCCCGTGGAGAAATAGTACAACCAGGCTCCGCTGCGTCGCGCGACGACAGCGCAGCAGAGGTACATGACAGCAATCATTGGAATGGTTTGTATTTTTTTAGGGCACCGTGTTTTCGGATAAATCGAAAAATACTCGCGGGTAGAACCTTCTTCAATTCTATGCATCCGAAAAACTCAAAATTCTAAGGTCGCAACGACAAGAAGAAAAAAACGGTGGAAAATAAATTTCCACGAGGTCAGTGGACCTGAGGAGATGCCACTTCAGTCTCCTTTGAAATATCGATGTACTTACAAAAGGGGTTGCCTCTTAGCTCGTCAAAATACCCGAACCTGGTTTTTTTTTTTTAATTGTTTTGAATTTTATTTTTTCAATTTCAGATAATTATGAAACTAACAAAAACAAAACTCCGACGAACCCCCCGATTTTCAGGGGAAAAAATATATAAACTCCGATAAACACCCTCCAAAATTTTAAGAGAAATATACTCCGAAAACACGAAATCCTGCTTATATTCAAGATATCATTGAATGAGCACCACTTCGATACTTCGTTTCACCGTAACTTGGCCCAAGAGCGAACATCATGGCCCCTTCGAGCCAGTCAGAGCGACGGAGACGAAACACGTGACAGCACCAAAGGTGCAGGTGTCGGAGTGTAGCGGTGTAAACCAAGCAGTTGGAGAAGAAGGGAAGGAGGAACCTCCCTCTTACCCTTCTGCTCCTAGAGGTGCCCAGAGGTCGCTTTTCTCCCCTAGAAGATTGGCTTGTCATGTACAAGAGCGGCTCTTCCTCTTTCCCACCTGTGACCTTGAGAGCACGCGCAAATAGTGAGAGAGAGAGAATCACGTGCCCCTCTTCGATCGACACGCTGATTGGCTGACTGGGACTGTAGCCTTCGCCATTTGCCAAATCACGGTCAGCAAGGACGCGGAAATTATCAAATACTGTATATAGGGAAAACGATCTGATGTTGGTGTCCACCTGAACTGCTGGTGACTTGTTCAAACTTCCGCCGGCTGATCTTGGAGGAACGTGTCAGTAACGCCGTGATTTTCCTTTTCTGCGGCTTTACCGTTCTATACGCGATGACTCCGAGAAAGCGCGCTTGAGATCGAGGAAATTTGGTCGCACTCCTGCACGCAGACTGACCTGAGCCCGTCGCCGTAGTAGTGGCGCTTAGCAGCTGCGGGATTGCAACCGTCCTTGTCGAAGGTGGGGATGCTTTTCTCCGACGGCTCTCGGTCTTTGAACTTGAACTGCAACTGTCTCCAAGGTGACCGCGCGGTAACCGCGTACCTGGCTGTACCAGTCACTCGCCCGCTCCAGCACATCCCTGTACAATTAATTTCATTTGTCAAAAAAAAAAAAGGGTCAACTGTTACTTTGCGGTTTAAGGGACACTGACAGGGTATGTTATACAGGCCAGAATTTTTATTTCTACATGACATATGAGAGCCCAACTACCCAGAACCCAATTTGCGGCTCGAAATTTGTTTTCTTTCCGCCCGAAAACCGCCGATTGAGAACTGGCCGGTTTGAGTCGCACTCACTCTCTTCTCCGTGGTCACGTGCCGTTTTCTATGGTTTAGACACAAACCACCAAATATAATCAAAGTAGTGGGTCATCGAAGGCACACACTCAATACTAAAAATAAACCAAAAATATGATGCCAATTTTCTTTTGTGGTTTCTAAAAAAAACTGCAACAAATCCGTTGACTGAAAAAAAAAAAAGTTGCACAGCCACGTGACCTTTGATATCTTTCTCCTCATCTATGTTTTTTCTCCTCCCCAGTCCGGTTTCGGTTTCAAGCAGTTGCGTCTTTTGACTTTATTAGAAATATACGTGACACGGTAGCAAATAATTAATTGGGTAGTCTTCTATTACCATAATGAATCGCCTGGCAAAAAAAAATTGGGAGGGGTGCCAGTTTTCCTTAGCCGGGGTCACACTGACAATACATCATACAAAAAGATCAGTCTCCAAACACGAATCACCGCAGTATACGGGGTTCGAAAGCCGCGTGCCAAGTTTTCTCCTTGAGCTCATTGGCATGCCGCATTCGAAGCACGGATCTCGTGATGACTCGCGTTCATATCTGTATGCAGACTGTCTTTTCTATGATAAATAAGCAGTGTGACCCCGGCTTTACGGTGACGTTTAGCTCTAAGCTATAACGGGATGATGGTATTTATTAGGGGTGTGCGAATATTCGAAATTTCGAATACGAATCGAATATTTTCCTTATTCGAAACGTATTCGATTCGAAAAATTGCATATTCGGAAGTTCCCGAATATTCGGTCAAAGCCGAATATTTGGCGAAAACGGCGAATATTCGCACAAACCGCAAATGTTCGAGCAAGTAACGAAAAACCTGACTGCCACGCATTCCCCTATGAATATGTCTATTCACTGAGAGAGGCAATTCACGGAGCTGACTGATAACGCGCTGCGTGCGTTATTGGTCGGCTCCGTTTCTGTCTGTCCGATGGCAGCAAGACAGGATCAGTTTAGGTTTATTTTTCACCAAGCCCTTTGCTGTGTGACACTTTTATAACAATATGTGATGTAATTGCGCGTTCTATAAGTTTATGCTATAAAATAAACCTTGAGAGTGAAATAGAAATATAAAATAAACCTCGAGAGTGAAATATAAATATAAAATAAATTTCGAGAGTGTTATCTAATATAAATGTAAAAAAGGCTATGTGCGAGCAGAACATTTCATCGCCAATGACAACAACTGCTGCCGCTCGCCCAGGTTCGAGTTCGACAAAGTTCGACTTTTTCGAACATTCAACGTGATGTTTGACAAAGGTTCGACTCAAGTTCAACTTTTATGCGCATGCGCGAAAAAAAGAGAACTAGTTGACTCCACTTTGCGGAGGAAAAGTGCAATATTTGTTGGGTTTATTGGCATCATTGGTTCCCATTAATAACTAACGAATGCGTTAAAAGCGCATAGTTTCTCTTTTATGTCGTGTAAACATTGGTTACCATTTTATAAAATATAACATAAAGTACTTTCAAAATTATTTTTTCCCAAAATTCGAAATATTCGTGTAGCAGCCGGGCAACACTGTCCATAAGTCGAACTTCTTCGAACTTTAGTGAAATTTGGCAGGTTTCCCGAGTGAAAGGCTCTTCCTACTCGCAGAAATGTTGTGACGGCGCGTAGGGAGCCCTTACTTTCTGAACACGTCGAGCACTTAATCTTCCTACACGATAATTTGTTATGAGAGCATTACTAGAAGTATCTTTAGCCTACTGCAACAAAGTAAAATGCAGTTGCATTGATTTATTTTAAAAAAGGCAATAAAACCTGCTCTTACGTCTTGTTTTGCAATTTTTTATTACTAGACACATATTCGATATTCGATTCGATATTCGAAGCCCGTTTTTCGTCTTATTCGTATTCGATTCGTATTCGAAAATTTCAATATTCGCTCACCCCTAGTATTTATGCAAGCCAGCCTGCCTATGGTGACGTCTTATAGCTGCGATAAGGTAGTATGGTATCTATGCAACGCAGTCGGTCGGACCATGTTGATGTCTAAGCTGTAAAGGGGCGATTTTGTATTGATGCAAGCCAGCCTGCCTATTGTGATGAGGTAATGGTGCTCATGCAAGACAGCCTGACTATGGTGATATGTCTAAGGGGTAATGGGACATGATTTGATATTTATGCGTACAGACTCCGCTACTTCTTTTCAAAGCTCTGAAAACACTCCGCTTTGGCAGAAGAGCCATGCACAATGAAGCATGCACTTCTATAGGACTTTCTGTTTAACATCATACCAGCGCGCGCAACGGATGTAACCCTCGACCCGGTTTATTTCGAGGGCGCATCTGTTACGGAACTAACTCACGCACGTCGTGCGTGAGTTAGTTCCGAGTGTTAATTTTTATTGTGTTACAATTTCTGTAAATCTACAGTTATCTATCACTGCGTTGTCGTCAGGTGCACAAACAGTTTTAATGAGCATAAGAACAATCGCAGAAAGTATCAGAGTCATTGGCACGTTTATGCTCACAATTATTTTGTCTAAGGCAATCGAACCGATTCCACCCCGGTGCCGGTGCTCCGATGAAGTTATCACTGCAAGGTATTGCTCTATGGCATGTGGAGGGTGCAAAAAGGTCTACGTGCCACCACTCAAGATGCAGCTATCAAATGCCGCGAGCTTATGTGCATAGACTGGAAACTCAACCAAAACACCCCACCGTCTTCGTCCTCGTTCTTTCGAGGAGGCAAGGTGATGATGGACTGTCTTTAGTCAGCTCGATTCAACCGGCTGAGTTCCAGCCATGCCCACCATAGCCAAGCTCCCCCCACGTCCACACCGTTGGCGACCCAGGCAGCTCTGCTGCCACAACCAGCCGGTATTTCAGGTTTCAGTCGCTAGACGGCGCCGTCGGCGCCGTGATTGTCAAGATCGATAAAAGCAATTTTAAGATGTCCCCTCAAAAAAAGAAAGTCCATGGGGAGTATTTACTGGCGGCCATAGCTGAGTTGTCGGCTGCTGAGCGCGTGCTGACGGCGAGCTTCCACAGTTCTTTTGCAACGGGTATTCCACACCATCAAGATTGCTGGTCTTACCAGCCTATAATGCTGAGCTTGCTTTGAGTATGCGCTGTGAACAGCGCACTCAAATATGGCGTCCAGTGAATACTCCCGATACAATAGACCTTTCGCTAAATTACTCAAGCATAAAAGAAAATGCTGGAATGTATTTACATCGTGCGTTGCACGTGCTCGGCTGGTTCGAAGTATATAACCAAAATAAATCGTCCGTGGCATCGCGCCTGCGGAGTGCCATTTGTTTTAGATTTTTGCTTTCGAACAGTTAGAGCTGAAGACGCCGGCACGCGCAGCGCGTGTACATGCGTTCCCGGCATTCTTTTTGGTGCTTGGATAATTCAGGCAAAACGGTCTCTTACTTGGAAAACAATATTGTATAAGCTTATGGGCTGGTCAACTCGAGCCTCAATGGCATCCTTCCGTACACGACATTTCGTGGTATCTCCAGTTCAGCTATCAAAAGAGGCGCCAGCACGCCGCCATTTTCTTGTGGTATGTGTCAGCTAGCGCGGGGACTTCTGAACTTTTGAGGGTTAAAAGAATCCTGTAATATTAAAGAAATTATCTGCACCCATAGCACACAAGAAAATGACAGACGGTAGAAAAAAAAATGTATGTATATAAATGCGCACCGGCATAGAGTGACCGTGCTTATGTAAGGAGAAATGCGCCCTCGCTTACTCAAACTCCTGAAACTCGAGACGTCCCGTGACCTTGGAACGACGAACCAGCGGCAGGAATTCGTAGTAGAGCAAACCCGGCACGGGCTCCGGCCCTGCCTTGCCAAACTGGGCTGTGCTTGACCTCCTGGCCGAAGGCAAAGACGGCCTCGATGTCGCTCTCGGCGTCATAGAAGGAGTCATCATCTTTCTGCCAAGCTAGATCACCTCCTGTACCATGGTGGTTGCATGGTCTTCAGAAGAACGTATCGGGGAGTTGGACCTGAACGTGGTCGAACCGGTTGTTCAAAGAGTGCGCGCTCTGATCGGGAACTTCCGTGTCGTCTTTCATCGTTCAGTAAAACGCCGCGAAAAAAAATAATAATAAAAACGTTCTGATTTTTTAGTTTATCGCGTGTTTTTGAACCTACTTTAGCGGCTTTGTCTTTGCACCACAAGACACTGTGAATTCCTGATTCGCTTGAGAAGCTGGCGAGTGGGCCTGCCGCCGCAGCTTTCCGTTTTAGCCGCTAGGTGCCGTCGATTTCGCTGAAGCAGCAACAATACTCCAAATTCTTTTTTTTTTTTTGGGAGGGAGGCGTGTCTGTTTTGCAGACGCTCGTTGAAAAGAGCAAGCGCCGCATAAATACATACATACATCGCCGGTAGGGTGTTTTCACGTGATGCCAATCCGCCATTTTGTTGTTACACGTTCCGCGGTGAAACCCGTTGGCGAAACCTATAGGCCCCAGTGCACTTCGTATTTGATGGTGTCAAATGAACCTTTCAAATGTTCGCCTTTGGCACACGACAGGCTGCTCCTAACCACAAAATGGTGGACATAATGACGTCAATGAAAACACCCCATAACGCATCGAGAAAACGCAGAGCAGGGTGTAAGACACTCTACTCCGCTGGTTGTCTTACATTTCGCCCTGCTCCTACTCCTGGGCATATTACAATAAAATGCAGTCACTCATCATTGGCACCACAACGAGCCGTGACTAAAGAACCTTTCAACCCGATCTCTGTATACGCGGCTTGCACTGACGTCATATAAGCCGCCATTGTGGTGGTCTTGTTGCTGGTACCTCCTGCAGAATCCGTTTCGCACCACCGATTTTGTTCTTCTCGGCAAAGACAAGTAGAAATGACCATGAACCAGCATGGTACGATGACGTCACGTGCAAGTCATGTATGTAAGCCTATTAGCACCGAAATCACTCGTTCAGTTTTCAGCACGATGTAAGCGCATGCGCGTAACAGCCACGGCTTTCAAGAACCAAAGGAACGTTATGCCTCGCGCATGACCCCAAAGTTAACGGTGTTCGAAAGCCTAATATGTCAAGTCTCTTGGAATACCTCAGACATCTACATTGACTGGCAGAGTGCACATTCAGTTAAGGTGACAACGACTAAGTTTGTTGGTTTTATGTTATAGAATAGTAAACGGTTTGTGTAAGCGGTTCTGGTGGGCGTCATATATGTGAGCCCGAACGCGAAGATACGGTTCAGCTGCGATCCAACATCCCTAAGGATTTACAATTTCTTGCACCTCCGGCCAAGTTTGAGACGTACAGGCCACCTATCCTCGTTAATTGCGTGTGTTCTGCGAATCGCGTTCCGTTGCACTCGCGCGGCGTCCTTAGCACTTCCTTCGGACAGGGTGGTCGCCCTCTGAACGATTGAAATGACCACGTGGTGCCGCCCCCATCAGCGCAAGCGGCCTACCGCGCGTCTTCTCCTAACAAGATTTCGCTTTCTCTATCGGCCTTCCCATCTTTGCTTTTTGTTCCGCGCACCGGCCGCCACAACAATAAAACGATGGCGCGATAAACACAACATTGCCAGAGGCAACCGCGTCGACGAAAGTGGCCGCTGCTCGCATTGTTCCCCGGTACCGTTATTGTCCGGCATCGGACATTGATAGCATTGTGGGTCAGGGTCCGGTTTCGAGAGCAGACCTTCGTCGTTTCGAGATGCCACGCGAGCGAGCGTCGAGTGAGTCAATGCATTTCGCTAGCTGGAGCCACGTGCAGCACATACGCTCAAGAAGCTCTCTTCCGAACACTGCCCCCGTCGGCGACTGCTGTGGAATGAAAGCGCGTGGCGGCGCTGCGAGCAATCGGCGTGCCGGAATTTGACAGTTACCAAGCCATAAAAGAAATCTGGAGAAAATGCGACAGCTACAAGCAAGTGAGCACATCGCAGATGAATTATTCACACCTCCTGGCCTTCAGAAGCCTTCGCCGTTCTCGCCTTGCTGCCCTCTCGTTGTTCATTGCTTGGGAGTAAAGGCGGAAAAGGAGACTTGAGTATATGCTTGTTGCTTGTTGTTATCGCCACTGCATACACCTTGCAGCCTAACGAAGGTAAATCTGTCCTTGCTAAGAAAACAAAGAAGTCAACAATGCTTTTCTCATTAAGCTTGTTGAGACTGAAGAATTGGTAGAGAGTGAGGAAGGTAGGCACGCCGATTGCGCGCAGCGCCCCCTGCAATTTCACCCACGGCGCTGCCATCTCGCTGCATGGAGAGAGGCGTTCGAACGGGGACTAGCCAGTCTTTCTAGGGACCATATAGTTCTGTCAAGAACTGTCCAAAAGCTGGTTCACAGACTTGCAACAGACTTGCCCGAATACCCATCACATCTTATGGATCTGCTATCCTCCTCCCCCACCCCTCCTTAACCCCATCTCCCTGTCATTCCACTCCAACGCCGAGTGGCTGACTACGGTCACCAGATTCTCGGATCAAGTTTACCTGGCTGCGTACATCCAGTCCTCTCTGGAGTACGCCACCAGAGCGAGCCTGGACTGATGCTCCCATGCTCATATTCTTTGAACCTAACAAAGTTTTATCTCTCTGCTCTCTCTTACAATCGTGTGCCTTAGAGCCACTAAATAAGCTACGCTTCAGATTAACGACACTTCAGCCATCTTGGTGCTTAAAATCATGGTTGCCAGTTATCTGAAGCTTTATCTGAAATCGCAGGAAACGCTTTTCCGTTCTCCAGAAATGTTAAAACAGTTCGCGACAGAGCAAAAGCGATATCACCTGAGCTTCCTAAACCGTATCTAAAGCTGAAGAACTCGCATTTTTAATGGTATGACGATCGACAGTTGCGTCTGCTCTGCACTAAGCACCAAGATGGCGGCGCCCACTAGCAGATTGGGGAACATACAGCCACTAAATGAGCTACGCTTAGAGTATATCGGCACTCTGTTCCCGGTATTGTTGTTGGCGCCGCAGTCTTGGTGCTTGTGCAGAGCAGACACAACTGCTGATCGCCATTATTCAAAAGTGCGACTTCCTCAGCATTAATTTCGGTGTTAGGAAGCGCATGCAATATAGCTTTGCTCTGTCGCGAACTGTTTAAACATTCCTGGAGGACGGAAAAGCGTTTCTGTGATCTCAGATGAAGCTTCAGATAACTGGCAACCATGATTTAAGCCACAAGATGGGCCAGTGGCGTTACTCTGAAGCGTAACATATTTAGTGGCACTGTAGGGAACGGAGTGCCGATACTATAAAGCCAGCTCATTCCGTGGCTCGAATGTGCCCAAGAGAAGACACACTGCTGCAATCAATAGGGTAGCTGTGGAACGCTTGGCATTTCCGTATACCCTTTGTCCTTTTTTTCTTGTGTGTGTGCATTATTCCGGCACTGTTGGCTTGAAAATACTTTTTTTACAATGTTATAAGAGGACCATTTCTCATAACAATCTCGCAAATACTGCAAAACCTTGTCTTGTTCTAGTTAAACGCAGTTCCAGGGTCATGATGGCGCCAGCGTACCAGTGTGCTTTCGTCGTAAGAGATCGCAAGAACCATGGGCGTACCAACCGGGGGGCAAGGGGCGCGCTCCACCCCCCTCCCCCCAGTTCTCAGATTGGGGGGCAAGGCATGCGTTTTGCCCCCCCCCCTGAAACAGCCGCCAGTGTGCAGGGCAAACACTGGCCGGCGGCGCCCAAGGGATACCAAGGGCACCGCCCTCCGGCCCTTGGGGGGGGGGTTGTCTGGTTTGCCCCCACTCAAAAACAAGTTGGTACGCCACTGGCAAGAACAGTCGTTAACAAACACAAGAGTTTATTCACGGTTCAGTAGTTGTTTAGAGATGCCAATTAACATCTTTGGAAATGCTGCTTCATCTGGCGACCGGAAAATCCAAACACTTGACCGCCATTTTGTGTCATGGACGCTTCATCTCTGGACAGTTCGTTACGGGCGTTTCATGCCAAAGACATTTCATTCCAATATTTTCCGTCATAAGACGCTCTACTCCAGGGGCACTCCATACTTCGACATCTCATGCCATGATTCAAATGCACGTGGCGGTTGTAAAACAACATTAACCAATGGCGCAAAAACAGTCAACAGCGTGGAATACGCGCGTTAAAGGGATACTGAATGCAAACTTGAAATACACCTCTCACATTCAGAAATAAGTTAAACATGGTCAACTCAATCTGCTAATGACAATCAGACGCTTGTATTTTGAACGGATAGCTATATTTTTCGTTTCAAAGGGCCGATTCGAGCGAGCGCTTGAGGATCAGTCATCGAAGATCGCGATGCATCACGGGTACTGAACCAAGTGACGTCACAGACGTGACGTCACTTGGTCCAGCAAGGGTAAAGCTGCTTGGGGCTGGCGCGATTATGAGCTCTGCCACTTGGCGTTGTCAACGCCTGATCGCTTATGGTTGCCCCTCCTCGCTCCCCGCAAGAGGGAAATCGGGTTCGACAGGGTTCGCGCGCACGAAGCTTGCCGCCGTACTTCCGCGGAGCGGAGCTTTTTTATAGTTCAGAGTGACGTAACGACGTTCGGTTTATTCCTTTTAAATAACGTTTTGGTGTCTTTTCGAGCAAAACATTGGTGTCCCGTGGTGTGGCCAGAACGTGGCTGACATTTAGACAACAAAATAGGCGCTAGAATTTCGTTGCAGTATCCCGTTAAACCGAACAGATATTTAGACACTCAGGCGACGGAAGAACTCCGAGTACATACCAGGGGCGTAGGCAAGGGGGAGGGGGGGGGTCTTATGGGGCTTCAGCACACCCACCTGCACTTTCCCCGACCCGTCCTTCCCTCTCCGCACCCCGAGTCATGGACATCCCAGCCACCTCAGCCCCCCCCCCCCTCCTATACCCGAAAAAAATTTTGGCTACGCCACTGGTATATACCATATACTCCATATCACAGATATGATACATGTTCAGTGCTGACAAAGGTACGAGCGTGAGTGCGTGTCTTTGGAGGGAGTATTTTATGCGCGGGTTGTCAAAGAAAAGTACGCTGTGCTTACGCGCCTGTGGCTTTGTCTGCACATCTGCACTGTAAATATGCGTGGTGATTGCTAGAAAGTTTGTAGTGCAGAATGGCGGAACGACCCTTGACCGCGAAACTATTGGCAGCGTTTTCAAAATTGCTCTAGCGATGTCTTTTCTTTTATATATATATAACGTTTACAGAAGTTTAATCCCCAGATTGCCCAAGTTTCCCGAAAGAAAAAAAAAATCGGCTGTGTCTTTGGCATTTTTCGAAGGCGCTTTAAATACATAGCATTTAGAATACATTTGTTCGCATCCGCCCGAAACCAGTGTCGCACAGGCTATGGTCACACACATTACACACCCCACCGAACGGATTGTCCTGGCAACTGGCTTCGCATCGCTGCTGGGCCCGACGCTCTCGTTTCGCAGTCGAGTCCCTTGCTGCGCCCGCTGCTGTTGGTCCGCTTTGGTCACAAAGTCCGCAAGCAGGAGCCTTCATAGTACGTGTTGTGCAGCCGCCGAGCGTGCACTGAGGAATGTCCCCGCTCCAAAAGCAGTCCCGATTGCAAGGGCGGTTTCACGTGACGTACTTCAGGCTAGAAATCTCGCCGGACGCCATGTTGATGAACTGTGGCCCTATGTCTTTCTATGCGCAGAAACAGTTTTTTTTACAGATCGCCGGGGCGACTCCGCCAGGAAAAAGAGCAGGGTGAGCATTGGTTTGTGCGACCAAATACGTCCCCTATCGTAGTTACTGAGTTCTGTTGTCGACGGAGCGACTCCTCGTGCTTGTGCGTTTCACCAACAGCAAAAGAAAAAAGCAAAAAAAAACGACGCTAATATTAAATTGTTTGCACGCAATCTAACGGGGAAATTGGCGGACGCAGTTGATCAACATGGCGGAACGCGGTTCATCGGAAGTGAAACAATCGAGGCTGCATGCCACGGACACAAAAGCGCTAAGAGCTGGCCCTATGAAATGCTCATAACTTCCGTCTTATGTTTAATAACAAGCTCTGCTAAAACTAGCGCTTACAAAAAAAAAAACAGTTAATAAAGCCAGAGGCACTTCGTTTGCACTGAGAAGAAAATTAAAATTTGCTGATTGTGATTCTAAGCTCCTAGCCCATAAAACGTTTTGTTAGACCTATTCGAAATACGCGAGTTCAGTGTGGTGCACTTTCACTAAAGATGCAATTTACAAAGTAGAGCATATCTAAAAGCTAGCTGCTTTGTTTAGTTTTAGTGGTACGAGATAATCCTCCACCGACTTGGTTAAAAAAGCCCAGCTTCCGACTTTACAAACACAAGTTATAATCGACAGATTGAAGACCCTTTACCTCTCTAAATAAAGCTTGAGTAAATAAGAAAATGTAAAAAAAAATCTGAAAAATAAATTGGCTACAACTCCCGTCCCTCCTTCCATCAGAAAAACCAAAGGAACACGATCCCATCTTCTGTTCTCTGCCTACCGAGCTTAGGGGGATGATGGAACGGGTGCCGACCAAAAAGGTGCACCGGCTAATTCGGAGTGTACGACATGGCTCTCGAACATATTGCATAATTGAGTTATTAACAGACGTGTAAATTGCCATTGTGAGCACATATCCTGGCGCGCTCCAGGCTGAGGTACTTATTCTTTTGTTTTGTCTTTCCTCCGTAGTCTTGCGTGTACTAATCGGAGCGCCCGTGGCATCAAGCTCCTGGTGAACGAGGACCACGTCGGAAGAACAAAAAAAGCAAACACGGAAAAAAGCACGCGTAATGTTACGACAGGGTGTGTTCCTCTTCCAGGAGGACCGACGTCGACGGCGACACTCTCACAATTAACGGACAAGCGGCCATCCCCGGGCGAAGACAATGCGCCCCGCCGGCGCACTGTCCCTTGGCCCCGTTCCGCACGGATGTGCCTTTTGTAGCGCGACCCGCCTTAAAACCCGCGGCCCGCAAACGCTTCTTCGCAGATGATTGCGTGCTTTCACCGGTGCACATGGACGGCGGAGACGGCGGCCGGAAGACGACGGGGATGCGGCCGGCCACGGTGAGGACCTGGACCTACGCGAGCTCGGATTAACGGCGACGGTCCACGGACGACCAGTTGCCTCTCTTTGCGGCTGGTGGCGCGCGCGGACGACGGGATTCCTCGGGATTACTGCCCGTTACCCTAAAAAATTCACAGGGTCTCTTATGTTATCCCTAAGACGACTTGAAGGCGAAAGCCCAAGCGCCGATCCCGGTGATAGCGAACCTCCGAAGACAGCGCTCTCTCACGACGCCGTAAAGCCGACGACCAGACCCGAGATTCTGCAGGCAGAAGATCCTCCCACCATGGTGGAGGAGGAAACAGGCAACGGTGACAGGGTGGAAGGGGGAGAGGAGGAGGCGGGGAAAAGTGGAAAGCGACTGGTCGTCGGTCTTTTTAACCGCTGTCTTCGGAGGATCGCTATCACGCTGCCCGAGCGAGAGCGTCCTCCTCTCCCGCTGGGTTTGCGCCGCGCGCGCCCTCCGCCGATTCTGGCTACAAGTAACGCCATCTCGTGGTCCAGTGGCGGACCGTGGGTTTTGGTACCTTTCGCGTCGCCGACGGGTTTTCGCTCAAGGGCTGAACGATGAGACATATAGGCTTTCACCTTAGTAAAGTTCGTGTGTCGGCTTACCCGCAGAGCACTGGGAAATAAGCCAATCGCGGCAATTTAAGGACGGGACTTGGCGAACAAGTCGAAAAAATATGTTCAGAAGGAGAACTGAAGTCTGCCATATGGGACAGCGACTGCTTTTGCAACCGCAGGACGGATCGAATCGAGAATTAGTAACAATGATTGGGTAGAAAACGAAGAGAGAGGAGGACTGGGTGCGCTTGATTTGCTCCCTCTCGATTCGATCCGCGTGTGAACCCATGGTCACGGAACAAGGTGAAACGGCATGCTTAAGGCCCGATTCACACTCCTGCATTTGACTCCGACCGACTGAGACAAGGCCGGTTTATACCTCTAGTAGCGCGTCGACCAGGTGCATCGTTGCGCAGCCGATCGTAGCCGTATACCAGAGGCTGGAGCCGGCCTTGTCTCAGTCGGTCGGAGTCAAGCAAAAGATGTGTGAAGGAGCCTTCATTGTGTTCCCTGTTCGTCCTCGTGACTTGCCGAGCTCTCTCCGTGCATTGCAGCGATTGGTTCCTCGAGTGTCACGTGGGAAAGTAGACGCGCGGGCATTCCTTCGGGTGTCGCGGATGGGTTTTCCCTTTTCAGCTTCTCGGTTTGAGCTGCCTAAAGGGCTGTCCACACAGGACACGCTGTCTGCTGTAGCACGGCGTTTGCGGGGCGTGGGCATGGGGACCGCCCCGGCCCGCTCCGAAGACGTCTTACCATTATTGCTGGGACCTCACCACGAAAGCTAAGCTGTCCGCATATGCAGTGTCATTATTGAAAACCGACAGCGCCGAACATTCATTTCTACAAATGTGCTCGTTTTTTTTTTTAATTATTTCTGGTGCACATTAGGCAGCTTGTCCGTTTGGACAGCCCTTATCACGCAACCGGTTGCAGCGTGGCAGGCAGAGAGTATGCCGCATGCGCGCTTCTCTCCTATAGGCCGCTAGCTGAGGAGAGGAAGCAAACGGAATGCTGGAGGTGAGAAAAACCCTCCTCTCTCTAGCATTTCGTCTTTCCTCCTCCCAACAACCTCGCGACTTTTTTAACCTGCAACTGACTGTAGCCGCAACGATATAATCAGTTGGATTGACTAAAATATCGACTAACTTGCGGTACTGGTTTTGTGCTACTGGCAATAAGCGCACAAAAAAATATTCACGATTTTTTAGGGTTTTCCGGTGCCGAATAGTTAAAGACTACCCATACAGCTAAACTATTTCGAATTCAGGATGAGCGGGTTAGTTCTACATTTTTACATTATTTACATTTAGGTACTGGCGTATGTATCGAATTACTTCTTTCTTTAAATATTTGAATGCTTAACAATCTGCGAAGACAAGTATGCAAAGAGGAAGAATTCACCTG
Source organism: Ixodes ricinus (assembly GCA_037355805.1). NCBI lineage: Eukaryota > Metazoa > Arthropoda > Arachnida > Ixodida > Ixodidae > Ixodes > Ixodes ricinus. Next base: position 91,038 of record JAZHYW010010132.1, on the reverse strand, counting down.
CTTCAGACGTCGTGTCTTACTCCCATTGAAGCCTTAAGAGCCCGGGAACCCCAAGACCATGATGCGCCAGACTCAATTCCGCGAAGCTTAGGCGCCATTTCTGAATTTGGTAATAACCGAAGTACGCCCTACCGCACTTCGGTTTTTGAAACCCTCCGGATAGGAGCAAAAAGGAGATCGTTGCGTGTAAACGTGGCATATAAGTATATGCAGCATGTGCTCCGGGATATATATACCAGGCGGTACGGACAGCACATTCATGTCCGCAGGATATCCCGGGGACGTTAAGATCTTGACTTGAGGGTATCCTGCACTACCACGTGCACGTGCTGGCAGGGATGGTCTTCGTTCGAAGACCTCAAGGAAGAAGTGAAAACCGTCGTCTACGTACCACGGAAATCGGTCTGCCGTTGAGTGGCGATTATCTCTGGAAGGATGCATACACAAGTACACTTTTTCTCCCCTATTCCGAGCACGTGCTGTTACGCATATTGCAGATACCAGGAAGAGATTGGTCGGAGTAATTTTGGAGCAGCCAAAAGTCTATTTTGGAACACCAAAAAATACCTTTTGGAGCACACGCACCCAAATGAAGCGCACCCTTCATTTTCATTCATACCGCTTCAAATATTTTTGTTGTTAAGATGGCCTGTCGAACTTAAAGACAATGTCTACTTTGCCTTCCCACTTCTGTAGAAACCTTCCGCTAGCATCAATGGCACGGCAGGTTTGATCGCCTCGAACACAGGACAAGCTGCTTAATTGTGCATAGATACAAGCACAAAACACGGCAACAAGATGCTGATTCACAAAGGACAGTGTGAACTGGAATGCATGGTTATTTTCGGTACAGAATCAAGGGTAAAGCAAATAGTTAGAGGCCTGCGCGGATAACAGTTTGATCATCCGCATCCGATCCGCATCCGCAGACTTTGTATGCATATCCAGACCATCCGCAAACTTCGGAATCGCATCCGACCCTCAATCCGCGCATTTATCTTACATCATGAAATCAAGCATGAATATAAATTTTAAAAAGTATATGGATGGTACCCTATAAGCCTTGTGCTTACCTTTGTACAACGAACTCTTCGTGTCAGAATACGGTGAAAGTCATTTTATCGTATTCTGTTTTATCGTATTTATAAAATAAGCGATCATCCTTCCAGAGACACTTCGCATCGCTGGAAAGATGATCGCAGTTATGAGATCGTCTTGGGAGTCCGTGACACTGACACTCTGTCCAGAAGATGCGCTCAAAAGGAAGGAAATTTTAATATTTATTTTCCTTTTTGCTTTGTAAAACCCACTTCAAGCAGACGCATATTTTATAAACATGAAAATTAACAAAGTGACAGACTAATAACATTGTGTCATTTTATTTAGGTCAAACAATAAAAAAGTGGGAGAGGAAAGGCGCTCACTCACCGCAGCAAAGTACTCGTGTATATGTGGTAAGGCGCGAGTACACCACTGGGAAAATATCACAATATTCAATAATGGCAACACCTCCTATCGGTTTCAGTTTTAAACACGAACCCTCAACTGCATGCTCGGAACCATATACTTAAAAACAACTCAGTGCCAACTGTCGAGAAAAAGAAAACGCACACACACGCAACGTTTCACTTGTCGAGGTTGCTGTGTAGAAGAAACAGAATATCGTCAACATGGACGGATTCAGACTGGTTCGCCTCTCTTAAATTAATACCCGCTAATGAGAAGTCTCTCTCCGTTGGTGCACTTGATGCTGGGGTGGCATGCACGAACTGCGCTACAAGAATGAGGTGCGGAAACTCGTGCTGGCTCAAGTTCCACCACTCCAGAGGATCGAATTCAGTCTCCTCGATCTACTTGTAGGCGAAGAAGCCACTTGCAGGCTTCTACTTTCTTGTGGCTTGTACGTTTTGGGTTTTCTTTGCCCAAAGAACGTTTTCCGCTCTTTCCCTGCCAAACAAGAACACGCTTTCCTGGGACGACTGATGCTCCTGCATTCTTTACTTTTTCTAGAGACAGCATTTTTGTGCGAGATAGAACGTTCTAAAGCGATCTTCGGTGAGAATCAAATCTTTCTTGACGTAAAGAACAATTTTCTCCCCGATTGGCACCTTTTATCTAAGGGAGTAGTTTGCTCCCGCAATACATTCGATGATGCACATCATAGTATCACTCACTTATTCACTCTACACTGTGCGGTCGCACACGTTTATGGGCCGCCTCGGCAAAAATGTAGATCCGGACCTGCGGATATCCGCATCCGATCCGCATCCGCAGCCCCTGGCATCCGCATCCGATCCGCAATCCGCCAAATCTGATTCATTTTTATCCCCATCCGCCAGTTTACTGCGGATATCCGCGGATGACCCGCGGGTAATTTGCGGATATGCAGGGCTTTACAAGTAGTATATTCCACTGAAATAATGTTCAAATATTTTAAAGCACCCAATTTGATGTTTTGTTAGAACTCTAAAGAATTATAAGAAAATTAAAATTCTTAAATCAGATTTAATAAAAAAAGCTTTTATGTTTGATTATGAAAATCAATAACATTTTGTATATAGAATTGCATTACACAAATCAGCATGTGAATTATAAATATGCCTCCTTAAAAACAACCCCGCCGAACTCGCTAAGACTGTTCCTAAGCTTCCATCCACTGCTACAGTTAATTTAGTTTTAATTGCCATTAAAACTGTTTCATTGCCATTAAACAGCTAGGGAGTGATATAAAGCTAATAACTAAACAAAAGAGTGACATTACAAAATAAACCTGTGCAGACAGCAAGTCGTCTGCTTCTTAAAGTTAACGACGCCCAGCTCTTATTGACTGATTACAAAAATATAGTGGGTAGACCTCAAGGTATCTAGCATTCAGGTCTACCCACTATTTTCTATATTCAGCCAATCAGAGCTCGGCGTCATTCTGACGTCACCGCCACTCCTGCTCAAGAAGCAGACGACTTGCTCTCCGTATACACCTTTTCTACGTGGGCGCCGCCATCTTTAATTCTGGAACTTCCGGTATGCGTGAAAACATCGCTTTCTTCTCGCCTCGACAGTAGAACGTGTTAACATTTTAATAGCAACCATCAGTCGTTCTTGTTATGACCCTTCTATACTTTTTTACTTATTCAGGGCTGTAATCTCTTGCTTTTTTTTTCGGAACGCATACCGGATATGGAGACAACGTGGCAGGGTGCGAGGCTAAACGAAAAAAGGTATATAGAGCAGTCCATACAGATCGTTTAACAACACTGAACTACCTTTGCTAAATCTCGAATTTGAAAAAGATATCGCCAGAATATTGCAGTCCATTATACATATCTTAGCCACAACTTCGTTCAGAAATCGCGTGTCCCGTCCCGCTCTGGAAGAGTGTGTTCCCTTTAGCACGCAGGTGCACTGCGGCGAAACAAAACACGCCAATTCGCGAAGATGCCCATTTTGTGGTTGTCGCTCCACTGAAGTACACCAGTGCACGGTGAGAAGCGCGCTCAGCGAAGTTAGGTAATCTGCCACAACTGTGTTTGATAGAAATGAAACAACATAGGGTGATTTCATCTCAAGTCGTGCAAGAAAAAATAATGGGTCATCAGAAAATTCTGAAAAATGTATATATCTGTTGATGGAAAATGTATGACTAGAACAAACCTGCAAATTAGAACTACGTAAATTGGTTTTGTTCTTGCGTTTCGGGCTTTGAAAGGGTGGAAGGTAGGTCTTGCGATTTTTGCAGATTTCACGAGTGACACGATATAAAGACTTGCAACGTTTAGATTCTTTTTTTTTTATAACAATCTTTTTCAAAGTTTTCTCCATAAAAGGATTAAAGTTCTCTAGAAGTGTGTTTTCCTTATTTTATTTTATTAAGTACAAATTCTTGAATCTTGCACATTTGATAATAATGGATCAAGTTTGAATCGAGCTAGCTTTCGATGTACAATTATTTATTAATACATAAGAAACACATGAAATAAAAGCTTGTATCTAAGCCTATTTAAAAATGATCATACTAGGTCCTCCTACGCCAAACGATCCAGGCCTAAATTCGACCCTCACGGATTCTAGCCAAAAAGCTGTACGTGTTATTTCATGTAAAAGTGCCTTTCACAAAATATGTTTGCACTACTTTTTATGACGACACCTTGAATTTTGGGAAAAACAAGTCCAAAAGAATTTAAAAAAAAAAGGTTTAAAACGAGATTGCAAAAATTGCAGTATTAAATTCACTTTTGGCGCATGGTGCAAATTCCTCATATTTTGGCAAAACGGATGTACCAGAGTAAACGCCTGGTGCAGCAGTCACATCACTGAGATACGCTGCGGATAAACAGAACCCATCTAAACACCTTCCCAGCGTTTCTCACCCAGGCAAAAAAATGTCGTGTCACCGCGCCGTGAACGCGTCCGTGGCGTTTGATATTCCGCGGGAGAAAGCTCATAATCCTTCATTTATTTCTATCATAATCGATGGAAAGAGTTATTGATTATTATTATTATTATTACTAACGCTACTGCGCATGCTCGGAACGAGTTCTATTGTCCAGTAGACAAAGATGGCGGCGCACAGATCATTAGAAATGTCTATACTCTAGAACGGTCCACGTGCTACGGTTCGCGCAGTGGCCGTTGGCGGCCTTACTGCTTGTCCTGCTGCGGAGCTCGGCGCTGGGGTCCGAGTTTCCCCACCACCACAGCGGCCCCGGCGGAGTGGTGGTGCTCTACCACAAGGAGTCCCCTTTCTCCGGAGGGGACCGCGGGAGGTCCAACGGCCACTTCCCCAAGAGCAAGCATGGCTCCACGTCGCTGGTGCCCGCGGCCTCCATCTTGCCCTCGGGCTTTGTCCACGGGCGACCGGCGTGTGCTAGGGACTTGGACTTGTGCGTCTTCAACCACGACTACCCCATGTGAGTCCGTGTTGCAAAGCAAGAAAGCTGAAAACTACATACGCGCGCGAGCAAACTTTTTTCAAGGGCGATGCTATCGTTTACGCGCGCTCCATTAAAAAAAAATGTTTTGTGGTTGACTTTTTTTTTTCTTGACAGGGGCAGCGTCAGAACCGCTTTGAAGGAGGCGTAATTTTTCTTGGTCTTAAATCTAAACATAATAAAAACAAAAACAGCGCGTAGACGAGAACAAAGTAGCCCAAACTTCGACGTTAACTTTAAAGTTTACTGCATATGTCTTATTCCACAGAGCTAACAGAACCTTTTCGAAGTGCGTGCCACTCTGAGCATGTATTGGACATGAAGGCTGCGCCAGTATCCGGCGAGGACACGGACCTAATAACCTACTCACATGCTTCGTGCCCAAGAAACGGCGACCGCCAGTGTTGCTTGATGGGATAATGAAAAGAGTAGTATATTGTGTAGTTTACTCCAATGCGTATCTGCATTAGAAGTTCTAATGCGGCACCAAGAGGTCCTCTTAACTTCAGGGTCTTTCTGAAGTTAAAAAGGATTTCTTGGTACACCGTAAAACCCTTTATTTTCGCGGCCCCTATTTTTCGAGAATAGGATACAGAGGTAATAATCGAGGCCACTAAATTTCGCGGATTCCAGACCTGCATTGAAACTCTAAAGGACCAAAATTTTCGCGTGCCCTTAAATATCAAGAATTTCTCAATTCGCGAAAATTAAGGGCTCGTGAACTTAAATGGTTTTACAGTATTGGATTTCTGACATATGTTGCTAGGAAAGGGAGGGAGAGGTCATGTTCCAATGGGGCTGCATTGGGGAGCTATAGTCTCTAAAGGAGTGTATATCAAGTAAACTCTCTCCAGAAGCCTGTAGCGGAGTCCCTCGATGGGGGTGTTCTCGAAAGATTGCTCCATATCACATGGCACCAACTCCGGATCCAACGCGTGAAGTCGAAACGGCACGATGATTGGTGGTCTATTCTTAGCGGGCCATTGGCGGTCACAAAATGTTTATACAGTATTCAGTTATTGCTGAATGCTGTTGAAGTTAGGCAGGAAAAAGGCATTAGGAGGAGCCGATTGTGTGCGGAACAGGGAAGGTAAGACAGTCACCGAGAAGCGAGCTGAGACTTACGACGCTTCTCGTCAGGGAAGTTGCTCAATATGTTAAAATTGCAACAATGACAATTATTCCCAACGGACGTTTATAGCGTCAGTGTCCACTCACGAATCACCTCTCCCGAATTTACGTCAGCTTTCTATTTTCTGACAAGCATGGCAGATATATTCCAGCATGCTGTTGCACGCCTAAACCTCCGTTTCACCTTACATTGGACCGCAGTAGACGCTACAAGCCATCCCAGCCAATCCAGTGCTGTGAACGTTTCACATTACTAGTGCCCCGCGCGTCGCTCCCGTAAGGCCATATGACACTCGCGCGGCATCGACTGCCTTCGAAGGTTCCGAACATCCTCCTGGCATCCAATCGCAAAATGGGAGTAAATTGCGCGATTCATTCATACCTGCCTTTCTCTTTTAAACAATTTGAGTGACCCAAGTGAAAGGGATTTCTTTCCCTCGTTCCCTAAACCTCTTCCCCTGATGCAATAAAACTTTGGTTGGGGCTAGTTGGTTCATATCGATTAAAAGGTTAAAAGGCACGAACAAACAGGACGAAAAAAGACACACGTACGACACGGACAGGCGCCAACTTCCAACTGGAAGTTGGCGCCGTGTCGTACGCGAGTCTTTTTTCGTCCTGTTTGTTCGCGCCTTTTAACCTTAATCCTCTACCCCTGGCCTGTTCTTCTCTCCCCGGCGTCCAGAGACAAGGTGCAGTCGATCGTGGACCGGTACTACAACCAGATGTACGACCTGCACCACACGCTGTACAAGACGCCGCCGCACGAGGTGCAGTGGGTGGAGAACTACACGCTGGCCTTTGCCCAGGAGAAGCAGCACGGCAGCTTCGTGTGCCGCTCCGAGGCCGTCTACCTGCGCATCGGCTGGGCCAAGAACTGGAAGGGCCTCTGGCTGACCGTCGTCAACACCGAGCGCTTCCCGCAAGTCACGCGCGTCGAAAAGTGCAAGTCAGTGTGCCCTCGGGGGCTGCAGCCCTTGCGGCTTTCACGATATCGACGTGCGACTTTTACCAATGCACACCTGGAAGACGAGGCTTGCGCCTTCTGCCCCCCCCCCCCCCAAATCGTCATCACGTGACTCTAGTCATCACTCGTGGATCCACGCAGCGCTATTTTAAGACTTTTAGCAAGCCGTTACCATGTTCCGCGTACTGTACTACTGGAGCCCTTGAAGCACATGCTTTTGAGCGCGCGCCCCGCGGCCATGGTATCACTGGAGCACACGCTTAAAAGCGTGCCTCAAAGGGATGGTGAACCGAAATTTGGATTTCAGAAAAACAATGCAGGAGATGCGGGCGGGACGCTACAATCCCTACAACACTACTCAGCAAGGCGGCATCTCGAATGGACGGCCGTATTTTGAGAAAAAGAGGACGAGATTGAGCAAGGCCGACGAAGGCGCGTGACGATCAAGATACCTGAGTTTCCTCCTCTCTTCGCTTCACTTCCTCAAGGCGGCGAGGCACGAAGAAGACGCGAGGCCGTTCCTCTCCTACTCGGAGAAACGCCATGACGTCAGCAAACCTGTCAAATGCGCCTCCTTTTCTTCGAAAAATACGGTCATCCGTTTGAGATATCGCTGTATGAGATTGATGTTTTGGTGTTTGTAGCATCCCGTTGCACGCTTTTGCCGCGGGTTTTGTGGAATCCAGATTTCGGTTCAGCATCCCCTTCCTTCAAAGGCTCCGGTAGTTGTGGAACACAGCAATGGTTTGCCAAAATCCCTATTGAAAAAAATGCTGTGTTGCTTGTATGTTTAGACAGCCTTGATACTAGTACGCCTCAACAAGTGACCTGTCTCTTAGCTGTAGATGAGAAATTTTGCCAGTGCAGTACAACTGCTAACCTGGGGTCTTTAGCGTGCATCATGCAGTAGGGACTACTTGAACGCGTGCCAGTACGAAACTCATCCAGAATGGAAGTGTTTCTCACTTTACACTACCATGCTGGTTCCTGCTGGAAATGGAAAGCCCAATCACACTGACAGCATGGTCAGCTGCTCAATGAGATTCAATGTGAAATCAAGCATCTACCAATGGAATAACTTAGCGTCTGCTCATTGATGCTCTTAGGAACACTGCAGAGAAGCAGCAACCTGGGGAAAGCAGGCAGATCTCGTGACCAAGGTGAAGGCAACTTTGGAGATGGAACCTGATGAGCCCCCGTATGCACGAGAGCACCTGATAGCACCAATGTGCACAACTGAACTCATTGGAACCCTCGGAGACACTGCAGAAACGCTGACATTTTGGGAAAGGGGTAGCTTTTCAGGTGCAGGGTGAAGTCAACTTTCGGGAAGATCTCAAGCAGCTGGACTTCAAAGAGTAACTGAATTATGACGCCTTGCACTGAAAACGGGATCCAACAGTGGAACCCAAGTATACTCGTATGCAACACCACTGATCAAGAAGCTTCTTTGTCACAGTGCAATTTCAATGATAAAGGCAGACTTCCTCTTTCAGTGCCTCTTTCTGCAAAACTTGACAACATAGTCTAGGAGTTGTGCACAATTAACATGGGGCATCCATGGTTACGATAGTGAAATGCTACTTCATAGAGTCGGACACGAGCATTGCGCAGCCACTGTCTCTGATCGGCCGATGATCCACTTGGCAGGTACTCTCATTCGACAAGTCAACAGCGAGTCAGGCAGGAGGTTCAGGTTACATCCAGCGAAATGTATTATGTAAAGTTACATCGCGCCTGCCGTGGGGCTCGTTAAGATATCCAACCTTCCACCGCGTTCTACATAAGTAAGCCGATAACTTTGGTAGGTGCTCCAGCCGCACGCACGTTCATGCAACAGAGATGCTTTTTAAAGCAAGAAGCTCATGTCATAGGCCTTGCTGAAGTTTACATTAGAGCGAGACAGTGTACAGGGTGTCCTCCCTCCCTCCCTCCTCCCCTCTTCCCCCCCCCCCCCCCGCCCCAAGAATTTTTTTTTTTTTTTTTATTGCAAAAATAATGCATTGTCGAGCACTTATTCTTCGTTCAAATGTAAAGCTAGCGGTCTGAACCAGACGCCAAGTTTCAGAACCAATCACTACCTAACTCAAAAGTTATGTGATTTGATGAAATTTTCAACGGAAAAAATAGCAGCCGACAGAGCCCTCGGGTACTTGGAGCTCAATGGCACCAGTTACCAAGAACAAGCTTCAATAAATCCCACAAAAATAAAAAAAAAAAAAAAAAACGCTTATAATTTTTGAACAGAGTTATAGAGCGGTCCTGAAACTTTGGCATCCAATTCGGACTGCTAGCCCCCATCTGGGTGGAGAATGAGCGTTCGGCAACGTGCCTTGTTCGTGGCAGGTTGGGAGTAAAGTGGAGGCTACTCCCACATCTTTTCACTTTAGCAGAGCGATCACTGGAGAAGGAGGCCACCTTTTTTCCAGCTTTCGTCTGTTAAAGTGGAAGAAGCTGGGAGGAGCTTCTCCTGATCTTTCTAACCTGTCATCAACCATAATATATTTTTGTTGGTAAAAAAAACAAAAACCTGTAAATGTTTTTTGGGACAAGGAGAATTTGTTTTGGCCGCTTGTGGCGGCGCAGGTACCGGGGCAAGCCGTGCGACTACATGGTGCCCTGCTACAAGTCGTCGTGCAAGCAGCGAGATGCTCTTCCCGCTCATCGCCGTCAATCCGTACGACCCAGGACAGAAGCCCAGCATCGAGCTGTTCCCCATCCCCAGCGGATGCGTCTGCTACGTCGACTGATTTCCGGTTCCACTGACCCTACCCTCCAACACCCTCCCCAACTCGCCTGCAAAGCGTGTAGATTTACAGCTCCAAACAAATTTCTTCTCGTATCGGAGCAAACGGCTCCATTACGGGTTTTAGCAGAACAATTCGCTCGCTCCGACGACATGCGGTGCTCCGTCGACACCCTTGCGCATGCATCGTATCGTTATCGGGCGTTCTACTAAAACTACCCGCTGCTTCGTCGAACCGTTAATCACAATGAGTGTTTGCAGACGTCGGAACGATAGTAGGACTGCCGCACTGGCAAACTTGGGAGAGTTGGTATGTGGGCTGAATGTGGTTTAAAACAGTGAAATATAGAGGATGCATCTCTACCCTTATTTATTTACGGATCTGTATCCTGCTGATTACAGCAGTTCAAAAGTAGCGTGAAGATACAAAATCTAAAAAAAGATCTGGTTAGTGTTTGCTTTTTCATAAACCTAGAAGCGTCCAGTGTCTTTAGTGCGGAAGACACCACGGACAATTGCACTCGATAGCGTGCACACAACCTGGTGCATATCGCTCCCCGAGTATCATTTATCGTTTGTACAAATCAACGACAAAACAGACAGCCAGACATATTAATGAGACTGTAATATTAATAAAAAAAAGGCATGCTTCTATGCTTTCACAGCTTCCGTGGCCTTAGTTTTCGTGGTCGAGCTTCAGGAGTGATGTGTTGGCTCCTTCGTTTGACCGATGATTGAATTTTGTCCAGGAGGTGTTGACAATCCATCTTTTCGGTGGACATGAGAAACGACTTGACGGACTGACAGTACTTGGGCAGCATTCTTGATTCGAGCTCTGTTTGGGTCAGCCATTCGAAATCGTTGGCCCTGTCGAGCTTCATTAGAGAGTCCGCCGAAAGTGATCCACCCTGAAGTTGAGCCTTGAAGAAGAACACCTGGCGCGAAGGAGGTTATGGATGCTTAGGAATGGTAAGTCACGACACAATCAAAAACAAAACACTGCTTTCCGCTGAGGACAGCACAGGTCTTGGTATCCCTTATGCGTAGGCAGTAGGCTTTCCGGTTTTAACCGGAGAACACCTGTCGGTGCCAAAATACAAATTTGGTTGAAACCAAAAAATAAAATGAGGTAAATATCCGTTCGTGTCAAAAATACAAAACTGGTTCAAACAAAAAATGCAGCGACTTGTGGAAAAATTTTTTCCAGCTAGGACTGTTTTTGTCAAAGACCTCTTCTCTTAGATTTCAACACTTAGTTTTTCATGAAATTATATCACCGATAGTCGCAGTTTCCTGAGTTTGCCAGAAACAGATAAAAAAAAAATACACCAATAAATGAAAAAACTAATAAAAAAGAAACATATGCTAGCTTTCTTAAAATAAACATTAGAAAAGCTTTGCCCTATACTTATGTGCCAAATAGGAACATTTTCACTAACACTGATTCAGGCAAGCAAACTTCAAAACATAATTCAATAAAATTCCCTTCAGATTAGCAAAGTTCTAGACACAACTCTGCACAATATCTTGGTTACTTGCTTATTTGATTATGACAACCCCTCTAAAAAACGGTTATACTTCAAAATAAGCCAAGAGGACTTCTGTCTTGAAAAGATGGGTGCACGTCCATTAGTTGTAGAAATTCCCCTAGTTCCATTTCTGGACTGTCATAATTTTGTAGGTTCTCCAGACGGGCAGCAACCAGAGCTGCATATGGAGCGGCACTGACCACTACCTGGTTCATGCAAGTTCACCAAAGCTGCATACCTTCATAAGTAAAGACATTTTAGACAATACTAGATAAGCAAAAATGTTTTCCCTGTAATGACCACCCACTGTACAGCAACCCAGGAAAAAAAAAATACGGATACAATGACCTTGTCACAGTTTTGAGGTTTGCAAATAACCGCTCACTTAAAACACGGCTAACAAATGGGAGAGAAAAAGGAAGCAAACGAAGTGAGGAGAGAGCAATCAGAATTCCTCGAGTGTTATTCCGGAAAAGCTTGTAAAAAGCACTACTTCAGACGGTCAAATATTTTTCCCAAAACACGTTTCCCAACAGTCAGGTTTTGTTCCCAAAGGAATGGTTAAAGGAAAGGCCGACGCACACTTTTTTTCTTTTCAACTATCTGGCGAGAGCACATACAGTGCTTGCAACCTGTTCAGGTTTAGGAGCATTAAATGGAAATATCGAAGGCAAAAGTTGTCACCTCTCTTCCATTCGGTTGCATTTTAGCACGTCTGCTTCCACGGCATTCCAGCGGGTCCAGATTCTAAACTGGACGTACTTCCTTACTTATTCAAAGGATCAAAAGCTCTCATTCTCGGAATTCAATTTGGAGGAGCAATAAAAGCCTGAATCGGAAGAGCCGACCCTCCAATTCGCCGCTACCGCCAGTACAGTCGACAAGCGAAGCGACCATATCGCTCGCACTATCCCGTGCAAAGAGCGTCTAACTTCAAAACTATAAATAGCCGCAGAAAAGCGAAACACCATGCTAACATAACGTTTGTAGTTCACCAAAGACAAAACAAATGTCAACACCTCCCGCGATGCGCACAGTTTAGTGTTTAGGCAGGCACTTTCAAATGTGTAATCGCCGCCGCACGTATGCAGCAACGACCACCAAAGGGTTAAAAGCCTCCCCGGACTACCAAGGTGTGGAGATGGAAGAAACTAGAAATCTCGTTAGACGAAGCGAAAACGTTATTTCCTAGCCAGACTGCTCAGTCTAGTCCTTGCGTGGCGCGCCACCCTCGCCTACTTTCTCTGTCAGACGATTTGCCTGCCACCCACCGGGGGCAGCGGAAGGCGAAGCCCTCACCTTCGCCCCCACGATCCCGTCTTTCCGGAACTCGGCCGGATAGCGGTACTTGTAGAACCCGGCCGGTGCATTGCCGAGAAACCGCACCTCCAGGCCACTGCCGCAGACTTCAGCCAAAGCTCGCTCCGCCGTCTGCAAAAGAAGCAGGCCTTGCATTGCCTGCTGCCACTACGGAGCCCAGAACGTGTCTTTGACTGGTATGTTTAGCGTCCTGATCTGTCCATGCAGTGACGGAGAGCAAGTCGCCAGCTTCTTGCGCAGGAGTTGCGGCGACGTCAGAATGACGCCGAGCTCCATTGGCTTTGATTGGACGGATCCTCAATGCTAGATGCCTTTAAGGTCTACCCACTGTTTTTTTTGTTTTTTTTTCAGTCAACCAATAAGTGCTCGGCGTTCTGACGTCATCGCAGCCCCTATCGCAAGAAACAGACGAACTTGCGCTATGCATTCCGTCTATGCACCGAAGGTGATCCCAAAGTGGCACCAAACGAGGTCACAAAAGTGAATTAGGGTGGCGACATGGGCCAGTTGGTTCCCGATGAGAAAGGGCAAACGGCGCGCAAAAAGGGGGACAAAGTAAAAAAGGTGCACGCAGGACAAGCGTCTTCGTCGCAAAAGCCGGAGCCACAGAAGCTGTCGGATGTCGCAATCCCGGTGGCCGGGTGTTGAAGTTCCGGCAGAAAACAAAAAGAATTCTGCCGCCGTCGTCGCAGCGTCCTAATCCCCGGCTGCCGAAGCTTGTGTGGACAAACAAACCGGAGGGCGACCTACGGCAGAGCAGGCGCCTGCCATATCTAGCGCCGTTGTTGCGACACCACCAGGATTGCAGTCAACGACGGCACGACGCTTTTACGGCGTCGTCGGGCGGAAATCGAGGGACCATTTCTTCGGACGCGGGAAACGTACCCGTCGGAGATGCGTTTCAGGCACCGTACCACCGCGAGCTTGTCAGGGTCATAGCGGCCGACGGGGCGGAAGCACGCGTCTCACCTGGCGCATGGTCTCCCCCGCCGCGTGAACGGTCTGTGGCAAGATCCACCGGTGTCCGTTCCCGAGCCGCTGATTCACGACCAGCAGCAGGGGATGGTCGAGGAGACGTTCCGTGCTGCGTTTGTCTCCTTTCGCGTCTGCATCTGGGTTGACAAAAAATGTGGCGTCAATGGTGCAGAGTAAAGAGTAATAAGAAACCTCTCCCAGATGACTGGCCTCCATCCAGCATGCGCTCGTTGCCTTTGCTGTGTTTTGGAGGCGCTCGCGAGACGCCGAAGCATTATTGAAGGTGTAGCAGTTCACGCTGGAGGCGGGACGCCGCAAGCTCCTCCCCACCGTTCTCATCCTGCCAGTGACAGTAGCATGTGCACGCACACTACTTTTTGCAATGATTTAAAAACTAGGCGAATTAAGATGTCGACGCCCACCCCAGACTTCCGAGCACAGCTGGCTGCCAGAGATTGTCCTCCGCGTTGGCCGCTTCTTCAAACGCCCCGGTGCAAGGCGGTGAAGCCTGCCCTGTCGTGTGCCCCTTTTGCATTTTTGCTCTGAAATCTAACAAGCACCCATCCCCGGCTTTTCGAGGCCGTCTCCAAATCTTGGCTGTGCGCTCGTTTGGGTATTTGACGGTGTGCACATTGAAAGATGGCTGGGGTACCGACAGCCCCAGACGTGTACTTGCAGCAGTAGCTGCACATATTAGTAGGTGGACATTCTCAAAGTCTGTATGACCTCCTCCACTCACCTTTAAAAAAATTTAAAAAGAAGTTGTTTTTTGTTTTATGCAAAATGATTAAGTATATAGTGTGAGGACCCAACCAAATTTTTTCGGCTGTGAGTCACATAATTGCTGGGAAAGACAAACAAAGTCAGAGGACCAAAGTCATTTCTACCAATGATTTAAAGTGATCAATTAGTTCGAGCTCTGTGTTGTCATCACACGTGACTGAGGACAAGAGAAAAGGGGCAGCCCCGAGCAGGGAACTCCAAATTCCGAGCCGCAGGTATTTTTATTGATAGTTGGGCCCTTGTAGGTCACGTTTCGGAAACAAGTTTTGACGCGCATAAGCGCAGTGTCGGAGATTGAAGATCAAGATATACAACTCCATCGAAGACAACGCCTCAACTCAGCAAACATACACTTCTCGCAACATAAGACATCATTCTAGACTCAGAATGTGTCGTAAAGCGTAACGTTGCTCGGAAGAGAAACGCTGGGTGGCAGTTAGTGAAGGGAACATGTTCACTCCCTATCTCGACACTAACCTCCCATCGAAAGTTAAGATAGTCAAGAAAGTTGCGAACTACGAGCCACGCCCACCTGTAAGCCTTGAAGCTGGCTGGAATTCCTTGGCTTTCTTGTTCCACTCCTCGGCAATGTCGTTTGCGGTCTGAATCTTGATGCCGCTGCCCTCTTCAGCGCTGGCCTTCCGTTGGGACTCTCTGCACGACAGGGAACCACGCTCTCCATTGTGCAAACACAAAGAGCTCTCCGGTTCCTCAAACATTCCTTCACAAACATTCTTTCATAAAGACTTGGATCCGAGAGGACGCACATAACTATGCATTTCCCAAGTCGTCAACATTGTGGTTGCCTCAAGAAACTTACTGAGGATGAAAGCTCATGTAGTTCATAAAGTCAGCATTAGGAGTGGTCCGGCATCAACCAAGTTAATTTTTAATTACCTCAGCAGTGACCACGTTCAAGGACGAAACATCAAACCATAAGTGCATATAGCAAAGTCTCGAAGCTTTGCGGTGTAAAAGCAAGACGGTAAAAGTTTTTGCAGAGTTCACAAAAATTTTCCGAGCATTGTCCCCTTTTTTTGTTACCCACAGCTCCCCACCACTCCAGGGAGCCGAGATGGCTCTTCCTAACATTAAAATACAACAAGCTCGCTGCGATGCCTACTGATAAACCACACTTTATAACTGACCGATGAAACAAGCAAAAAAAGCCTGGAGTGTCCCACTGAAAGGAAGACATTCTATCGACCCACGACGACACCACAAGGGATGTCACAACCTTGTGTCACATCAGTCTAGGTGGCGCAAGCTGCCGCCCGATTCAAAAAGGTCCAGCCGCACGCATCCATCCATCCATCCATCGTCACATCATGCTATCTCGGGGCAAGGATGAGAAAAAGGTTAAGAAAGCAACTTACGCTTTGACCTGAAGTTCGTGGTCGCTCAGGAGGCTTGCCTCGACCTCCATGGTGCGAAGCATCTCCAAGTACCTCCTCTCGAACTCGTTGAAGTCCCGAGTGATGACGGGTTTTCGGCTCCAACGCCACCGCGCCCACGAGCTGCCATTCCGAGGACGGCCTTACTTGAGTCGACGCCGGCATGACAACTGAAATTAAATTAAATTCTCTCGCTACCGCCCATTCAGACGAAGGGAAGGAGAATTACTTTCAGCATGTGTATGGTGCTCGGAGCACATCTTCGACTGGCATGTATGCCATCCTATCCCGCCCACACATCAAGAGTGCTCCCCAAGTAGAAACGATTACGACACGGAGCGTCATGCAGTCGGACGTCGCGATACTGGCGGCTAGTCGCAGAAATGCCGGCAGAAAAAGCAGGCAGATGCAAAGGTCGCCGTCGCCGTGGCGTCCCATCTCGCGTCTGCTTTGCTTCAAGTCGACCGATCAAGCTGCAGAGCGACCTACGGCAGAACAGGCGTCTGCCACAATACACCTCCGCTGCTCTGCCGCTGCAAGGATCACCAAAGGCAACAGCATGCCACTTTTATGACATCGTCAGGCGGGAATAGAGGGACCACTTTGGAGGACGCGATAAACTCGCCGGTAGGAGAAGTGCTCCAGACACTATAGTGTGTGTGTGTACTGTTGCAGTATTGGGAAGTAAATCAAATGCGTTGGCACCACTTTTGAGGTGCGTCGAAATCTGTAGGAGGTTGAACGCACGGGCGCCAACTGATGTCCACTAGCGGTGCCTCGGGGCAGAACCCTACAGATGATGCTCTGCAGCAAAAGCCAGGAGCTTATGCTTGTTTTCGCTGGCTAGGTGGCGCTAACCGCCACCCAATTTAGGCGGCTGTGCCGCAACGGCAAAGACTACACCCGTTTTCACCTCAAGGAAAAGGCAAGTTCTGCGCATTGTTCATACGCGGCGCTAAGTAGTTCTTACGAGATTTGGTTGTCGGGGAAAAAACGATGCTTTTGGCATTTGGAACATGTGTGTCCTAATAAGATAACATATATCTAATCTACAATTCACCTACATATATCTTAATTATGTATATAAAGGAGGAAATCAGTAATGCTCCGCGAGAAGTCGGACTTATTTTACTTCGGTTCTTGGGGTAAAAACGGGTATAGTTACTTCTTTGTAAATTGGCTTTTTAATTAACGCAGTTTCTAGCATTACGTCCAACGAAACCCGAAATAAAAAATAAAGTTACGCCCAACGTAACTTTACCCCATGAGTTTCGAGTCACGTCCGACGTAGCCCAATATGAAAATGAATGCAACGTCAGACGTAACCCAATATGAAAATTAATGTTACGTCCGATCGGAACTCAAAATAAAAAAAGTACAGTTACGTCCGACCGAACTCGAAATAAAGAGTAGGAGGTTACATCCGACAGAACCCAAAATAAAAGTTAAAGTTATGTACTGTGTAACCTATGCAACCTGCACATATGTTTCGCTTTACGGCCGATACATGACGTAAATACAAAAATATAGTGAATTCCTACTGCGTTACGTCCGATGCAGCATTCGTGAATCGGTTAAAATGTCAACTGTATCCGTACCTTCGGCTTAGTTGAGAGGGCTGGAGTATGTTCCTTGCACATCGAGGCTGCTGAAACTGGGTGGGCTCGATGCCCCTCACATACAATTTTTTTCTTCTCTTCTTTCCCCCTCCCCTTAAGACAATTTATTGAATTTTTTTCGATATGAAAACACCTCTTGCTATTCTTGCCGTGTTTGTTGCACCTGCTTGTAGCCCTTGCTGGCTCAAGCTGAGAGCAAAGTTGATATATGGCTGGAGGCCGAGGGTTTATTGTCATTCTCACACCCAGGCGGCCCCCTCGAAACAAAAGAAAACTCTGCCAAAGCTAGTGCGCGTGGCGACTTGAGCGGTACGTGAAGATTGTCCCCATTTTCAACAAGTCTGCCGGAAACCCTGCTGCTGTAAACAGCACATTTGTATCCATTACCACTTCTATCTTTCCGAATAATTGCTTGAACGTCCGCAATTCTCAGAAAGCGTCGCAAGAAATCCCCTTAATAAAATAAAAAATTGTCTTGAAGAAGGAAAAAACACAAGAAAAAAAAAATAAAGTGACGGGCATCTGTACAACTGTGAAGATGCTCCAGGTAAAGTTACGTCGGACGTAACTTTGGTTTTTATTTTGAGTTCCGTCGGACGTAACTTTAATTTTCCCATTGGGTTACGTCGGGCGTAACTCGAAACCTAGGGGTAGAGTTACGTCGGACGTAACCCCAATTTTATATTGGGTCTCGTCAGACGTAACGTTAGACACTGCGTTTAATTAACGGGAGCACGGGAGATATATATAAAAATAATCACCTAAGGGGTCGTAGTCCCATGTACGACTCAACAATACCTCTACAGAGTATAATAAAATGCTCGATTCACCCATTATCGTTAGCATCTTTCTTTCCAGCCTCGAAACGCAAGTTGGCGCTGCGTCCCCTTGAACCACGGAACCGTCCTCGCACGTATGATCGTCTACACTTCCCCTTTTTGCCCACCATAGTCGCGTACATAAAGACGTTCGTTCAACGTCCGTGACAAATGTGGCGTTTAAAAGCAGCGAAGAACAGTGAGAGGCAGGCAATGGGCCAACCTGAAAACAGCAGTCATCAATCCCAATTACTGTATTCCAGAAGGTCCGAGGAAATGCGCGGCACGCCTACGTAGTGCACGTTAAAAGGCACAGGTTAGTATTTCCAGTCAACTGCCGAAATTGTCGCAGAACAACGGTGAACCTGTTCATTCCGCTGTTGAAATGAACATTCAAGAGCGGAATGTCGGGCTTGGACCGACACGACACGTCGCACAATTACCCACTTCGTTCACGTTATTTAAAAAAAAAAGAAAAATATCGTGTTCTGACTAACCTCTCTCGTTCGGTGCGGCTGAATTCTGGAGGCAAGCGGCATTCCGAAGAAATCTCCTTGAAACAACCACGCAGCAACGCACGGAGGAGAGCGCCATGTTGACTCAAGGGATTCGGATTAAAAATACGCCATTGTATGTAATCCAAATCAATCCAAAATGGGTTCTTGTTTCTTTCAAAAATTGTCATAGAAATCAGTTCTTTCTCGGTCTACCTTTTAAAATCTATAAAAAAACTCAATTTAGTTATTATTCTATAAAATATCAAAGTAAATAATTAAAGCTTATTATATGAATACTAGATAGAAAAGAACAGCAACTGTAACGTTAGCAGCCTCCATCAGCATCCAGCGTCTGATCGGCATCAACATCACGACAAATTAGGAAAAAAATAGCGAAATAGGGCGTTTCGTCCATTTTCGCTTTCTTTTCCTATGCGGAGGGCCCGGCAATTATAATTAATAGTCAGAAAGAATAAGCCGTATAGATAAGTTGAGATGTTCACAATACGTGTGGAAATGAACCAGTTAAGTTATCCCAATGCTGGAAAGCCAGAAGTTCCGCCCGCAGGAAAAAGTCGGTACGTATGAGTCATGACAAGCTTAACCGACATGACGAAGATCATAGTTTTGCTTCTAGCAATCGGTGAGTTCGGTCGTTTATCTACGTCATATCCTTCGTTAATTCCCAAAGGTCCCGAACGAATGAGCCCATGTATACTTTCTCTTTTCATTCAGTTACGTGTTTGGCGAGGTCTGAAGCGGAGCCGGCTGAAAACGATCTACTCATTAAAACCCGACAAGAAAGCGTAAGCATAATAATTACTGAATGCGTACCTAAATATATAAATGGTACACTTTTTTTTATTCTACCCTTTGATGATTAAATTTTCAATCGCTCAAGCGTGTTCTTCCTTTCAGGAACAGCTGCATCACCAGGTGAATGCGAAAGGTGCGTAGTTCAGCCAAAATATTTTCTTCCTCTCGATCATGAAAAGTGATAACCGTTTATAACGACACCAAAGTAGTTCAACATGGAAAGAGAGCTTACGTTTCAGTTGTAACATCTCGTATTGTAAGGGAGGTGGTAGAAAGTAATATGTGAAATAGAGCAGCTGAAAATGCCGTCGTTGATAGACAAATTGGTTAATTAAAGTGGGGACTGAGAAACAACCATGGACGCTCGCTCGGAATGCTCTCCTATTGTTCGACTCATTGGCCGTAGGGGAGACCAAACAATGCTGCTATGCGACATTCCTTCTGTGCTGATCACCCTCTTTGCAATGCTGTGTCCAATAATTTTCCCTGTGCAGTTGAAAACTGAGGGGTGCCTTTGGAGGGCCGTGTCCGGAAACCGTACAGCGCACGCAAGTCAAAGGGTTGCTAATGAACCATTGCTGCGCACTCGTTCTCCAACCAGAGTTGCCAGAGCAGCCTGTCGGTGCAGCTGTGGCAGAGGAAGCGAGCCGGTCACCGGGACCTGCACCGCACTCGAGTCGCCAACACGATCACCCCAACCTTCACCAGGACAGCAGCAGTCCACTCCTCCAAGTCAACTTCTGGTTGACGCTACTCATCTCCGCCCTGGCGGCCGCATTGCTGTCCTGAAAACCTCTCTCCCCATCGTCGAGTTTTTAGAGTAAATTAAATCCTGGTTTGACCTTCAGTTACGTTGTGTTGTCTTACGTGAAAGTGCTCTGTGGGTCGCCCAAAAAGTTGTCTTGCATTTCTCGTCGTCTCTTTTGTGGCCTGTAGTCGCCGACAGGATGGGAGCCTCCAGCATGCACTCGTCGACTTCCTTCATGCTTTTGAGAGCGCATGCACGCTCCTAGCTAACAAGACACCCGAGCGTTATCAAAAGTAATGAGCTTGTGCTGGAGGAAGAACAACTAAAGGCCCCTCCGCCTTTCTTAGCCTTGCGATTTCAAGCAGAGTTAACCACAGCTCCGAGTATGCGGGGCGAAAGCTCGTGCTCCTTGACCTGGAGATCGTCCTTGTGTTTGAACCCTGCCCTTGCCCACTTTGATTTGGATAAGAAACTTACCAGAATGTGGTTCTCTAACCACTTCCATGCGACGCACTTTGTAGACCCCGTTAACAGTCTTGCTACACTGGGTAACTTGCTCCTCTTCAACGTCGAATCAGCATCACAATATCTTGACAACAGACTAAACCTTTTACTGTACACACCTTCACAATGTCCAATTCGCTTCTTGTTCCCGTTTTACCCTTCCATAATTTAGTGTGCAGAAACATGCGACGCTTAAAGCACCACGAGTTTTCTAACTTACATTTTCTGTTGTCCGATAGTGGCACCATAGACCTGGCACAACGGAGACCCTCTTGAATCTAACCTTTGAGTGCAATCTCTGGAACTCAGAACAGCACACTTGCGAGAGGAAGGGGGAACCAAACCCTCGTACTTAATTTTTAAAAACTAAAAGCGGCGCAAACGAGACGAAGGACCAGAGAAGACATACACGAACTGAGCGCCGAGTTTTTCTAAAGAAGCATACCCAACTCTACCAAGTTTCTACCATTCCTCATAATCATATTGTGGTCTCGGAAACTCGTTTTCACCTCAAGAAATAAGGAAGTTTTGCGCATCGTTCATACACCGTGCCAAATAGTTCTTTCAAGATTTTGCTGTCAGAAGAAGCGATGCTCTTGGCATTTTAAGTGCGTATGTCTTGATAAGATGACGTATTTAAAGTTAAATGCACCTACACATACCTTAATTCTCTACTTGAACGGGGAACTTAGTAATGCTTCACAAAGAGCCAGACTTTTTTGTTACTACGGTTCTTGGTGAGGAGTACAGGTGGCATAAGTAAGGGGTCAATGCATGACAAACTAATGAGGCAGTTCATTTTCTTGTCCCAGCAGACGGTACAGGATGCAGTAATTTGGTAGCCTTTAGCAGCTTGAGGAGTAAAGTAGGATGCTCTTCCAATCTTCCACACACCTCTCTGACATCACGTGCATGTGCACAGGCTGTGCACATGCACTCGATTCGCCAAAGCATTGTCGAAGGTAGGAAGCTCTCGCTGGAGGCGGGGCAACTGAAGCTCCTCCCTGCCGTTTTTACCTCGTCAGCAACTATTGTATTGCACGGAAGGGCACGCGCAATCAATATTTTTGTACTGATTAGAAGAGAACCGACAATGTTTGTGATTACACTTGGCACACTTAGACCTTTGTAGCCCTTGCGCCACGAAACGCCAGTCAATCAATCGATCAGTCAATGTTTCTGACATATGCTTGCTCGAAACATGAAACCAACATGGTTTCGTTAAGGAGCGGACAACGTTTCGCTCAAAAAGAAAGAATCCGTCTGGTCGACACAAACTTTCCTCTCCAAGTTTTCGGGGAGCCTTCCGCAAAAATGCTAGGTCTTTCCCGTGCGGTACGAAGCCACCCCTAAAAAACGTTATCCGTCGCATTGCACCAGACTTGTACGTAACTTAAATACTCTACTCAAGTTACTGTATCTTAAACACTTCTGTGAGTAACTTAGTATCTTGCAAATACTTTCGAACGTCAGTGTTTAGTACTCCAACTTAAATACTTTTTTCAAGTAACTTGTATTCAGTTTTAAGTTACTTTCAGTTTTTATTTTCTTTAGAGGCAGGAAGCTTGGAATATACTAACTCCAGTTATTTTGGCTAGGCACCCCGCCATTGCAAATACATTTCGTGCCAGGTAATACAGTGCACTTCCGTGCTGCTGAAAGAGGTGACATGGAGAAGCAGCTGTCGCAGCCTCAAGCCGAGCGGGCGTGTGTCGTGTCTTCTAACTGGGCAAAACGTCAAAGCACATTTTCTTACAATTTGTTTGTGGCCAAGCCCAAGAGCAACAGAGATTCCGAAGCAGAAGGGCATGCGGGTGAAACCATAAGATCTGTCCAAGGCTTCAAGTCAGAGGGAGGGCACTTGTGTCGGAGAGAGGGTGGGTTCTACAAGTGTCTGGTAAAGAGTCGACAGTAAACCGGAGTTTATTTTTCTATGTTACGGAGTGAAAGCATATAAAAGAAAACCTTCCAGCTTCAGAAATGCCTTTGCATCCGCACGCAGTCGCACACACCGCTCGTTCGTTCCACTAGGCTCTCTTCGCACACGAGACTCTTAAGACGCGACTACACGGCTCCAATCCGGCGGCCCATCGCTCGCGGCGTATGCAGCATTAGCGAGTTTTAGTAGACCGTGTTTCCCCCTCCGCTACGAAGAAACCGCCACTGCTCCTGCGTGCCGATGGCCTTAGCTGTAGAGTTCCGGGTAACAGAGGGGGAAACATGGTCTACTGAAACTCGCTATTGTCTTTGGTAACACAAATGACCGCCGGCGCCCACCACGGTGGCGCCCGCTCTCCCGTCCTGGACTCCCCGACCCCCGACTGCACGGCACCGCCAGTGCACTGACGGGGGAGCGGAATTGAACACCCGACACAAGAGGAGGGTCAGAAGCGAGCCTCTGTGTAAAAACTCCCTCCACAGGCGAATGGGCCCTGCGCTGCCCTTGCCTGTGTCCTCGCCATAGCAAGGGTATAAAAGAAATACATATTTATTTTTGTTTCATTCGTAGTTACTTGGGACCTCCTAGAAGCCTGAGTGGCAGCCAAAGTCTAGCTAAGGGATTTTCAGGAGATTCCACAGTAGCTGGGAGGAACAATTTTTTCTGACTTCGGTTGTGCTTGACAATGAATTGCAGAGAAAATTGTAACTTGAGAGTATCTTGAAAGTAACGAGTTACTTTCTTGGAGTATTTTGTACTTTACTCAATTACTTCATAAATTTGAGTATTTAGTACTCTACTCAGTTACTATTTTTCGTGGTACTCAGTAACTTAACTTAAATACTTTTAGTAAATATCTTGTACAAGCCTGAATTGCACGAGCAAAGTGCGACAGACGAAACGACGACACCGCATGCCGTTTACTTCTGATCTCCGTCTTTATTGGGAGTCACGAGACTATAGTACGGTGCCTGCGACGCATCTCGGACCGGCGCATTTAGCATCCCGTATTGCATGCACGCAGAAAGTGGTCTGGAAGGGGCAGCAAATTACGTTGTGGAAGCCGCCGCGTCGTGCCGTCGGCTGTCGCAACCCCGACTGTCAGTCGCAGAAGCGCCAGCAAAAGTGTGAACGAATGCAAGCGTCGCCGTCGTCACGGCGTCTCAACTTGAGGTTGCCGAAGTTTCTGCAAACTGCAATACTGAAACACGACCTACAACAGAACGAGTGTATGCTCTGTCATCCGGCGCCACGCCAATACCAGGACCGTGGCACGACACTCTACGACGCCGCTGAATGAAAATCAAGGGACCACAAACGAGGGCGCAGTTCAATGCACTGGTCAGAGACGCATTCCAAAGGCACCTCGACTACGGAACGATGCCAACCACAACAGAAACTAGATGTCCTGAACCCCGGCACGGAACTTTTCTACGATGAACCCCTTCTCTTCTGTGAAACTGGCGTCAGGCTCTTCGCCTTCCTCCGCGATGCGGTAGCTCTCCGACGTAGGGTTGGCGTACACGGCGGGCAACATGGGCTCGGCACTCGTGTCCAAACCCTTCGCCTTCATGTCGCGGATCACCATCTTGCGGAGCAGCGGCGCGAAAGGACGGTACCGAGGCAGCACCATGGGCTTCGATTCGTCGATGGGGTGGTCGAGGTACCGGTGCTCCTCGGACTTCGGTACCAGCCGGTAGTCTGGCAGGTAGGTCGATGGAATGTGGCCGTCTGAAATAGAAAAAAGTTACCTCCAATGGTGTGGTGCATGAAAGCAGACGCACAGAGGGGAGACAATTGCGCAGCACCGTCTACCAACTTTGTTCTTTTAGTTTCATCGTCGTTTACTCTTCTTCTTCAACGCGTTAAAAGAACACATTATAAATCTCTGTTAGTGTCTACATGAGCTTGTGGCTAAGTAATATAACTCCTTTCCTGAAAAAGAGACAGGCTGCTATCACACTGGCATCGTAACATTGGAGGTATAAACAACCAACTCACCCAAATTGCAGTCTTAAAAAAAGTAAACGAAGACGGTCCAAGCTGGCAAATGCTCTTTGGCTGTCGATCGATGAATCAATTAATATTTTATTTATACAAAAGAAGAGGGGGGAAAGAAAATATGTGCATGGCCAGCAGATAGGTCTATGGCCCGTACACAGGGGCGCCCACTAGCCAACCTCGTGTTGATCAACACGAACGCCAGGCGAGCAAGGGAGCCACTAGTCTGTATGTGTTTTTTTTTTCTTTTTTAATACATACAGATATACGGTATGTTTGGAATGCAAGTTGTTCGCTTCATCTGCATATGCTTGCTGTGCAGATTTGAAACTGCTGAAAAAAAAACGACTTTGCGGACTACATTGACTTTTGGTGCAAAAAAAGGGGGACCTGGGACGAAGAAATAAGTTATCTCAACAGAAGCTAGAGTTGTTCATTCGTACTAAACAGCGTGATTAGTTTAGCCGGTGATTTAACAAACTTGCAAAGACAACAAGCGCCTCAACAATGCACACTTTTGGCGTTGTTTGCTTAACTCCATTTGTATGTAGCGTCTGCTACGGTTGTACTTAAATATTCAGCATTAGAAACGAAAAAAGGACGCGATCACTGTGGTTCTTACCTCCGCGTAACCTGCGGCCTCGGAAGATGCAATCGGCGTAGACCATTCCGTACTTGTTGGCGTCGTCCATGTACGGGACAACTTTCTTGATCACGTAGTACGACGGCTCCGGGTAGCGCTCGAACATGGAGCGAGTAACAACTCGGCCGACGCCGAAGTCCTTCAGGTTGCTGAGAATCCACAGCAAGTGCTTGCCCAAGTGCGGCGACGGATAGCCGATGTATTTGATGCGAGGCATGCTGTTTTTGGTCTGTCTCTCTCTTACGCTGCCGCAGACACAACAAGCCAAAATGTTGAAACAAAGCGCCGGCCACGCCGGCTTCCCAAAGCAACAAGGCAAGACAAATCAAAGTTCGCTTCGGTGGCTCACATGTTACGCGGTCGTGGGGGCGGCCATGTTTGCCCTTGGGCACAGAATGTGGAGTGTTCCACTTGCAGGTTTCTTAACCCGTGTGACGTCACGTCAACTAGCGTGACCACTCTTCGAGATCGTCGCAAATTTTAAACATACTAAATAATGGAAATAGTTGGCAAAGCAGTGATTTCATTGTTTATATTTCCGAGTTCAACATATATTTTGAAGAATGGTGCAACAAATAAAGTCTCTTGGCGCCTCGTTTGAATTCATCTTGGTAGCAGACGGCAACGGCGCTTTGACGAGCAAGGCGCGTTGGCCCTGTTGCTCATCGGCTGAAAGTATTCCAGCAACATTGGCTGAAATGTAGTATCTTTATTCAAAATACCTGACGAGACTAATTAATCTTAGGGAATTTCAATTACGTAGTATTGGGGGTGCATATAAGTTTGTATCCCGAGATGATTTAACCTGATTATTTCAAGGAAAGTTCCCTACGCCTCGCCGTTCTCTTTGCAGCGCTCCGCTACATTCGAGAAAGGGCTTCATTGTACCAAAAACCTTGTTTAGACGCAAGTTGGCGGAATTATTTGGGCGCTACAAGATGATTCAAATTACAGGGTTAATTTTGGATGTCAATGCATACGTGCGTACGCACAGAAGTTTCCCTGTGAATTAAAATGTGTGTGGGGGGGGCAGGCACGTAGCCAGGGGGCGGGGCCATGACCCCCCCCCCCCCCCAAAAAAAAAAAATCTTCCATTATGCTGGGGTTTCCTCTCCCCCTCCCCCTCATACAGCATTTTGTTTGAGGCTCCCCCCCCCCCCCAAAACGAAATCCTGGCTACGTGCCTGGTGTGTGTGTGTGTGTGTGGGGGGGGGGGGGGCAGGCAGGCACAAGAAAGCAATTTTTTTGTCTATTTACTTCAATCTTTTTTCGCTAATTTTTTTTCTGCGTGGGGGCAGAGATGCCTGCGTGGTGCCCGACAATTTCTGGAACTTTACATTCAACATGACAGTTTAAACATTAAGCCTAAAGTAAGGCAAGAAGCAGCTTCAGAAAATATCAGTCGCGGTATCAATACTGCGATATCGCAATGAATGCCAATACCGAATATATATTCGACTGAAGAAGAATCTGCCAGCACAGAAACGTTTCCATTATTTCGAAGAATCGTCAGCGAAAGTAAAAGCTTTCTCTTCACGAGGCGAACACATATCAGAACAGGTTATATCACTGGTATAAAAAAGGGGCGATCAATATTAATAAATTATAGTCGCACCCTTTCTCCCGTCATAACAAAGAAAACGACAATACGAAATCCAATCTCTGGTACCACATTGATCAAAAGTTGTAAACAAAATTTCTTGGTATGTCTTATTAATTACAAATATGGCGTATGCTTATAATTTAACTTTTTACTTGTTTAAAACAATAATTAATCATTCTAACTTTAAAGCCACCTTCTTTTCTTTTTCTCTTTCTTTCTTTAAGGTGATATACCAGAAAATATTTAAACTTACGAACGAAGAAAGTGAGGCAGGGGAAAACACAAAGCAGTAACGAGCGAGTAAGGCACCTAAATACTGGGAATAAAGCGAACCGCACACGCGCCAAACGGGAAACACATGCTCCTATGCAGTTGATCACAAAAAAAAAAAAAAAATGAGGGGTTTTTCGTAGACTGCGTTTCCCCCTCTGCTAAGCCTACTGCGCATGCGCGCCGATGGCCTTGACATGTAGAGTTCCGGGTATCGTAGCCGGTCGCGGAGAGCGTTGCAGGGCGGCGAAAACCATCTACGAAAACTCCTTACCAACGCAATGCGGAGCGCAAGTTGGTCTGCTTTTTGCACAGGGATCGCGGTGACGTCAGAAAGATGCCGAGCTGTGATTGGCTTGATTGGATGGATGGATAGTGGGTAGACCGGAATGCTAGCTGCCTCGAGGTCTACCCTCCAGGCGAAAATCAGTCCGCTTCCAGCTGGATTATAGAACTGGAAATGAGGCAGTCCAGCTGGATTCCAGCTGGACCCAGCTGGGATCCAGCTGGTCTGCCTCATTTCCAGTTCCATAATCCAGCTGGACCCAGCTGGAATCCAGCTGGTCTGCCTCATTTCCAGTTCCATAATCCAGCTGGAAGCGGACTGATTTTCGCCTGGGCCACTATCCCTCCAACCGAGCCAATCAGAGCTCGGCATCTTTCTGACGTCACCGCAACAATTGTGCAAGAAGCAGACGAACTTGCGCTCCGCGTAACATTGCGACGAAACCCAGACGATGCGTGCGAACCGGGACGCTCGCTACGAGACTAAGGTCCGGCCGCAGCCAGCGTTTCAATCCGTTCGAGCCAATCGAAAAGTGCCGAAAGTGTATCTCCACCGAGCTGGTCTTCTTTGCGGTATCGGCGGTTAAATCAACCACGCACAGGGAAGGACCGCGGCGTGTTCACTGTGCGTGATTGATTTAACCACCGATAGCACAAAGAAGACGAGCGAAGAAGATGGGGCGAGGGAAAGCAAGGCCGGGGAGGAAGAAGCAGACGGAACGCTGGAGAGGAGAGGGGGAACCTCCTCCTCTCTCCAGCGTTTCGCCTGCTATCCTCCTCCCCGGCCTTCCTTTCCCTCGCCCTACCTTCTTTCGCTCTCGTACTGCACTTGCTTTCTTCTACAGAGAGGCACGAGACGCCCATGGAGGCTGGTTAACTTCCCGCTGTCTAAACAAGCACGCAACATGAACTAGGGAGTCTGTTCTCCTTCCCACACATCTCCTGCGCACCTTTTCCAGCTGCACGCACACATTTTTTTTTTTTTAGTTGTAATAACGTTGTACGCGGGAACGGGCAAATCTCGGACTTGCTAGAATGAAGTTTCTCTCTCTCCTTCCCCTGTTCTCCTTCACGTCAGTGGGAGGAGGAGCTAAGCGGCGTGGAGGAGAGAGCGCGCTCTAAAAAAGACGGTTTCGCGCAAAATAAATATTGATTTTTTTTTTGTATATAGCGGAATATGTTTTAAGGGGGTGCCATCAGACAAACTACGTGGGTGTACACCCCCCCTCCCCCTTTAGGGGTGGGTAGGGAAATCACTGCATACGCATTTGACCCCCCCCCCCCTTTGACTACTAAAAAGGGCCCAAAATTTGTAACAATTTTTTTAATAAAAAAAAACAATTGTTTTAGTTATGTCGCTTGCAGCCCGTGGCTTTACATTTTCTGCTGACAAGCGTGCTGCAAAGCATTCTCTGATCCATTGTTGTATATCAAAGGTATAAGCTTCTATGCTTAGTATTTGATGGCCAAGTAAACATATCGTTAAAACAGCGCAAAAAAAACAACAACAACAACACAAGGACAAGTAGGAGAAAGACACAGGCACAGCGCTGACTCACGACTTACTCTCTTGTTCGTCTTTTTTTAAAACCCAACTTCGCCTTTCACCCACATATAAAGGAACTAAGGCTGAGGTGTCAGAGTACGCTGAAAACCCTCAATGTCCTACAATGTCTCCCAACTGCGAAAGCTCGCGCTGCAGAACCCAGGGATCCTGGGATTCAATCCCCACCCCTGCCCGTTTCGATCTGGATGACCATCGTACCGGCGTGCGGTCGTGTATCACTACTGCGTGGTGCACGTTAAAGACCCCAGGTTAGCGGTTGTACCGCACTGGCTAAGTTGCTCATGTACAGCTGGGAGACTCGTCGCCCGTTGAGGCAGACCAAGTCCTAGGCTGTATAAACATACAAACAACCCAACTTTTTTTTTTTTTTTTGTCACCCAACTGATTACTGGAGCATGTCGAATATCCCCCAGGCCTAGTGTGTTTGCCGAATCAAATGAATGGTTTCTTGATAAACGGGTGTTTTTTTTTACTGCACGGCACTTTCTTACGACTTCGTGGGCTTCCTCTATACAAACTCATTCTGCCATTCAGAGCAGAAAGCGGTTCCCAAAATAGGCCCTCTTTTTGGATGTACACATAGCGTGCAATCTGATCCTTTCAAAACATAACAAGAGCCTAATTGTTTCTTTCAGCATTAAAAAACAGAAATTCATAGAGCTTGAGACACTTCATGAGATCCACATAAGTTTCTTCAAACATGGAGTTGAACACTCTGGCTATGTTCGCTACGTTGCGTTAGGGCAATCTTTCAGATCGCTAAAACAAAAAAAAAAAAAACAATGCGTCTTTTTTTTTTTTTTACAATTGAACTGTTTTGGTTGGTGTTGACTGTAAACCACATAATCAAACTCAGATACGAAAAATTTCTGATTTGTACGCTTCACTCAGTAATCACTTCTTGCGTTTAACTTTGCGACTTTTGCGAAGTCGCAAAGTTAAACGCAAGAAGGCGTTTAACTTCGGCTACGTCTCGGCACTCGGCTACGTCAGAAGATGCGCTTTAAATAATAAAGTTAGTTTTTATTTCTGCGGTGTTCCCAGCTGCGCTGGAGTGGGAGCTAACGAGGAAACCGACCGACCTGTAAGTACCTGCGTATAGATAACGTGAAAGAGACGTCATGGGCATCCCAGTCACGAACTGAAGAGCGTTTCTATTAAAACAAATAAAACACTCGTGTGAATCGGACTCTGATCTCTGCTATAAGCTCCGTTCTGTAGAACCTATCTTAAACGAATGACACAGCACCACAAACTCGGGAACCCTTGCGTGAAGTTATCTTGGGTCGGATGGGTATTGGACCATACACAGCTGACACACAGTGGCGTCGCAAGGGGGAGGTGGGGGCTGATGTCGCGGCGGGCTACCGTCCCGGGTGCCGCTGACCTTATACTGACGCCCCTGCTGACACAGGTACTTTTTTTAAGAAAAGGAGAGCAACCGAGGTGTGAACAAGGCTTCTAAACCCTAACATTGCCTCACACTTATGGCTTCCACGAAATTTTATGAGAAACGGCGCACCCATTTTCTTATTTTATTTTATGAGCGTGAACCACTTCATATGAATCCTGTTAGCTGTAAACCTATAGTCCTTTATCCGCGAGCTATTTTATTTTTATTCCTGGACAGCACAGCTTCTTTAGAAGCATCCTTGAAATCAGTTTTAAAGGAGCGATGCAACAATTTTTGTACTTTGCGCAAATACCGCCTAGAACGGATCCCCGACGTTAATGACCTATGAAACACGCGTTCGTTTTTCACCCCACGCAATAGAAGTCCCAGAAAAAATTTAAAGAAAAACGAGCAGCGCTCATTCCCTCAACTCGCAGCCAGAGAAAGCGGCCACGTGATCTAGAGCCGATTATATGCCGCCAATGTTTATCATAGCCACGCGCTGTGGTTGGCAATGCACAGGACACGCGCTGAGTTCCAGATATTGTTATGGCTCGGCTATTGTCGTCGTTGCAGCGATTGGACACGGGCCACTACCCGAATGCTTCTCGAGCTAGTAATTATCACGAGCCCAAATCGAGTGCCCACGCAATGCTCGGGTCCAATCTATGAACCGCATTCAAATATCGTCACTTGGGTGTACTTCATTCCCCACGTTACGTCATCAAGTTTTGCAAAGGAGAGATTGAATGAAAATGATCGCTTTTGTCCTTGAAATTACACCGCAACAAAGGAGTTTTTTGGCCAGTGGCGTTGCGAGCGATTATCCTTGAGTCCCACTAGTGCCAGTAAGCTCGTGTAAAGTGAAAAACATTCCAATTGAATATCGTTGCACAGCTCCTTTAAGTGAACTGAATATGGCAAAAACTATATATATTATACTCTATTTCACCTTATGATGTACCGCAGGAAAGGCTACGAGCGCGAGCTCCTTGCTCTAGGGCACGTCTCGGCGGCACAAGCTCTCGTGCATTAAGGGCAGCTGCCAACGCCAGGAGCTCGCGCTTCTAGCCTTCGCTGCGGTACAACATAAGGTGAAACGGAGTATAGCCTGGTACATTTTTGTGATACTTGTTTCTCTTGTTTTCGAAGCACCGTGGTCTTCGATGCCGACACGCCAGAAAACCTAAAATTCGATTTTATCGATCTTTACGTGCACTTTTTTTTTTGTCATTTATTCGTCTGACTGCTAAAAATACAAGAAAGGTAAAAACATGAAGTAAAAACGAGCGTTTTGGTAACAGTATCCACCATGACGAAAAAGGCGGAGCCGGTTGAGCAAGTGGTGAAGGACGATCCGGAGAAGGGGGTGTTACGACGTCTGGCCCGGAGCCAGGGTCAATCGACGCGCCAACCCAGCTGCCCACTATTGTCGTTAGATGCCACCCTAATTAAAGAATTGAGTATCCGAAGCCGCTGCAAGCGGACTGCTGGTGCTGGGTGAAGCTCCTGAGCTGCAGCGCCAACGGCTGGAGAGCCATCGGATACAATGGGCGGGCGTCCGTCCCTTACCCAAGGTCACCCAATCCTTCCAAGACCTGTGGGTGCGGGAAGGGCCTACCGCGGCCGACGCACTGTCGCCACATCGAAGAAGCAGCATCGAGCATCACCGGCAATGGCGCCCCGAGGATTAGTCGGGACCAGCACAATCGACAATTTTGGATTTGAAATCAACCTTGATGTGTCCTTGAGAACAGAGGCAAACAGGTTCGTTGATAAGGCCCGTTCACACTCTTGCAACCGAGTACGACCGAGGAGACCAGACCGGTTTTAAGCCTTTTGCGACTTCTTAGGACCGGATTCAGCTGCAGCGGAGCTGGTCCTAAGAGATCGCAGGAGGCTTAAAAACCGGTCTGGCTTCTGGGTCGTACTCGGTTGAAGAGTGTGAACGGGCCTATATTCTCCGGCTGTAGAGAACTCCCTTGATTGTTCACAATAGTCTCTGCTGCGCTAAACGGACTCTTAAGGCCCGTTCACACACTTGCAACCGAGTACGACCGAGAGAGACAAGACCGTTTTTTAGCCTCTTGCGACGTCTTAGGACCGGATGCGCTGCTGCGGAGCTGGTCCTAAGACGTCGTAAGAGGCTTGAAACCGGTCTTGTCTCTCTCCGTCCTACTAGGTTGTAAGTGTGTGAACTGCGCTTCACACGGCTTTGAAGTGACTGGGAAACAAAACCATCTCCACTTTGGTGTTACAAATCTCTGTCCTAAAGCTTACCTTAGGTCGAAATTTTCCTAATATTTGCCTTCATACATGTGTATACTCGTCCACGTCTGCGTGGTGAATGCGTTGAACTTTTTCCTTTTTTGTTTATCATATTTTAACCGATTAACCGATTAACTGGTTTAAAAAGTTAATCGCGATTAAAGCATTAATCGATTAATCGGTAGGTTTATCGATCAAGTACCCAGCAA
Source organism: Ixodes ricinus (assembly GCA_037355805.1). Classification (NCBI taxonomy): domain Eukaryota; kingdom Metazoa; phylum Arthropoda; class Arachnida; order Ixodida; family Ixodidae; genus Ixodes; species Ixodes ricinus. The sequence continues at coordinate 58,085 of JAZHYW010010132.1, read as the reverse complement.
TAGTAACAAGACTAATTAAATACTTTTCGCCACTCTCCGGTGTCTGGCCTTTTGATTACGTACGAAAGAATAAGCGCGGGTAATAAATAAAATGCACCAATGAAAGAAACCTTTCGCTCGTGGATGGCAACGATTTATCTCGCTTTCCTTTCCTCACCCCCGCACTCAGTTTCTGGAATTCTTTTTTTATTATTATTTTGTTTTTGGTGATTCATCTGAAGGATCACCGGCGTTTCTATCCCTTTGAGTCTTTTTCTGGCCATCCCGTTTGCGGCGAAATCGTGCCAAAGGAGCGTACATCAACTCGTCTTTTGTCAACCTGACGTGGCCCCGCCGAAGAGACCACAACAAAGGGATAAATAAAGCAGTGTTGTTTGAACCCTGCAGTGCGACCGCGGCGTGGTGATACCGACCGCTCAGGCCGAAATACAACAGTGAAACACGCGAGAAAAAGAAGAAAAAAAGTCTGAAAATTAAAATCGATAGCGACATTTATGTTTAAGTTCTATAATGTACACACCAACTCAACTCTGACGTCACGACAGTGCGGCGGCGCTGTTGTTGGCACTGCGCATGCGCAGAAGTGGTCAAACGCGGGATTGTTTTGTACGCAGCATATTTGGTGTACAGAACGCAGAGTCCCCTGAATTTGTTTAGAAGACATTAAACGGTGGTTTCGGGGAGTGAACGAGAACATATTGCCGCGTGGGCCAACGGGAAACGCATCTCTATAATTATAGAAGATTCGCGTTTACTCTTGCCCCGAGTCTATAATTGATAAGAAGGCCAACACGGCCTTGCCGAGTCAATATCGCTATAGTGCGACGCTCGAACAGTCTAGGACCGAATGTTCGAGATACCGAATGTTGCAGATAAGGTGCCCAGCTTGACCTTGCCGAGTGAGAGGCTCTCGCACTCTTGCGAGCAAGCTGTCACGCCGACACCTCCTCGCTCGCTGCTGCCGCCGTCGACGATCGCTGCTGCTTTCTCGACGCTCGTTCTTTCTTTTGTTTCTGGCACAAGTTCGCCGATTAAACGTTTATTTTCAAATTTACGCTTTTCAATTCTTTTCCATCCGCGACAAGATGGCTTAAAAATTTCCCCTCTTAATTTAGTGGGAAAATTGACGTCATGGTAGTGACTTCATGGTTTCACGTCATGTTAGGACGTCACGTGACGTCAGTTTTTTCGCTAAATTTAGCGGGGAAGTGCGCGTACGAACAAGTTTCTGTGACACATGTTTGGTATATGACGTTATTTTAGCCATATCTGTCCTCATTTCAAGGGTTATGGAGTTTTCGTCAAGCGAATAACATCCAGTCGCCTTCGTTGTAACCCGCTTCGCGGAAAAAACGCAAATTTTCCCGATATCTCGGACGCTACGGAACAGAGACTTTTTGGTAGATCGTTCCACTTCATCCGATAACAATATCTGATAACCTTATACGATGCATGCGCAAAGGCGTCGAAGGAGTATTGGGTATCGCCACGTCATTGGAGTCATCAGAACGATACACTATAAAACTCCCTAATCTGTCTATACAAGACGACCCGTTTATGGCCAAGAAAACGTCCCATCTTTCCAACAACAAAACGTCCACGCGCAGCGGATTCGTAAAAAAGTGCTGGTATGGGCAGCCTGTAACAGAATGTGCTTTTTGCACCTTTCTGGTGGTTATTTTGTCTCGGCGAATGATACCTCTAGGCGTATATAGGTAGGCCTAAAGTAATGACGTCACGGACATGAGTGTATCCGCTATACGCACGCAGAATCCAAAAATCTCCGCAAAAATGCTCATCCTCACGGGCCGTGCTGAGCTCCGAGCATCAGGGCACCGTGTTTCATGGCCTTATATATAAGTCCACGGTCACACTGCTTTTGCAAGTAACAAAAGGCACTGTGTTGGCTGGCATAGTGCAGACATTATGACAATTATATCTGCGGTTACCCCCCAAGCATGCTTCAAGCTTGTTTACATTCACACGTATCTGTGCTTCGAACATGTCTGCCGATCTGTCTTTTGTATGATGCATTAGCCGTGTGACATGCGGCTAATGCATCATACGTGCATCAGGGGCCCGCGCGTGCACGGGGCCTCGATATTTTGCGACGTGTCGTTTTATATTCGTGCTGTTTACGATACGTAGGCGCGGTTTGCGCACATTTTCGACTCGGAATCGATGGGCCGCAGTCTCGCGTTGCTTCAGAATAAGTCGCCGGGACGGCAGTGGCCTCCAGAAGATCCGCCATTGTCCGCGGGGGCTTCGGTACGGAGAACAATGCAAGGACGGGCCGTAACGGCGCATGTGCACGCCATCTTTGTTTCTTTACCGTTTCAGCTGAAACGCGCATGTTCTGGCAGTGCACACGCGGCGAGTTGACGGTGTACCGAAGAAATCTCTTCTGGGCAGTCAGTGAAGCAGGCGTAACAGTGTAAGGAATATGTTCATTGCATTATCGAGGAAGCTGGTACCACGTGGTGTGACATGCCTTCACGGTGCGGAGGAAGTGACGTCGTGCGCTCCAGATCACGTGCATCTAGCGTGACGATGATTAGATCATGATCTAACATTGCCTTGCGTTGCCGATTGCTCTCGTTGTGTCTAGAGCCTCGAACCTATTTGTCTATGAACAGGGCTGTCTTCTGTATGTGCGGGCTAATCACGCTTAGCTATTCCGTCATGTAAATACTCATGTATGCCATGAAGCAAACGGTAGAACGAGGCTGTTGAGATCTAGGCATATATCATTAGCCGTTTTGGTGCCTGGGTGACATCATTTTTTAAAATTGTCTAAACTTTAGACAATTTGTAAAATTGTCTGCAGCCACGCTACTAAAACATTTGTTGAGGTAATGAAACTTCGACCCTCTGCATTTAACGAATAAACTATCCGACTTCGCCTAACCAGTCCGTAAGGTCGCGGTTAACGCTCCTTGTCTCAAGGAGGACAAAAGGTAACTCGTGTGCCCTGACCCAACTTCCTCACAGCAGAGTCAAAAATGGCCACTTCAGGCAAGCATACTGATTTCCCGGTGTGCAAAAGCGTCCATTCAACGGAGATATATATTTATTTTTCTGGAATTTGTGAAGGCCATGCAGCTAGGCCTACTTCGTACTGTTTATCTTTTTATTTTTTTCAAGACATGTTAAAAACGGGTCGCGGTGACGGCTCCTCTAACATATCTCGTGACCCCAATTCGTCGTGACCTCAGCGAGGCCATGACGCTTTTTATCCCAAGGGCTCGAATGTGGAGACGCCATCTTGGACCTTGCACAAAGGCGGTGGTCGATCTAGGATCCCGAGCGTGCACGCATATGCGGCTGGTCCTGGAAAGGTAGTCGCGTGCCGAGAAGCCGGTAACGTTGCCGTCTATTCATATGGAATCACTTTGGGAGCGGCCGTACACCTTCAGGGGCCCAGCGCAGGTACCTTCCAGTATGGTTGACCGCTTCTGCGGCGTGCGGACGTGTCCGTCGTCGAACCGTTGGTCTTGTGTCGAGCTTCGTCGCTTTAACCCTCATCTGGTGAATTGTCGGTGATCTACCCGTTGTCAAGAGCGTGAGTTCATCGTATGTTATGGTAGTTTGTCTTAGAATACACAACGAACAGAGCACGACAGAGTTATTAGACTACACTTTAAGAAATCCCGAGCATATACTTTCGCGCACAGCACTTGACGAGGCTGAAAGTAAAATTACATCAAAAGGTATATTAGACATTGGACGAATTTTTTCTTCGATACGGCCTCACGGTATATGAATTGTGTTCAGCTGGCAGAATTCAAGGTGTTAACAAAATCATTTACAGAATATACTGTGCAATATTGTCACGAATGACAAATGATGGGGCGACGAAAACTGAAACAAACTAAACATTTAATGGGGCGAACTTTTGCCCAAAATAAAAAGGAAACAGAAGATAACAATAGAGCGTCGCGGGCGTCGATGGCGGCGTAACAGCATGGATCGAACGCTGGGGCAAGACTGACTCCGGCTTTCGACGCGGAACCCCTTTTGTACACGCGTGGGCTTCTGGAACAATCGACGTAGAAGGTTCGAGCATAGAACTTTCTAACCTCGAATCAGCAACACGGTTCTCGAATTTACCAGAACATCACATTACAGAGTCAACAAAAACGTGCACCCGCGGCCAGGAATCGAACCTTGGCATTTTGAGTGGAAGGCAAGTGCGATAACCGTTAGAGGCCACGAGCGCGCTGCCTGCTTGGTCAGCTGCGAGCGCGGCAATATTGCATACGGATCTCAATATGAGAATCTAGAACCACCTCAAAAACACGCATGTATGAACATAATGCCGATCGAGAAACTGTATAATTAGTATTCTAATAGCGCTTTTAAGAAACTCTTAAACCCCGAACCTCTAAGGCACATTAAGAAATATGCACTGCCAAGGAAACATACAGTTTACGAAAAGAGGACACGGAGTTGTTACGAGTTTATACCTTACAACCTTAACAAACTTCCGGAGAATTTAACGAGTCTTACGTTTCTAAAAGAAGTTAGAAATTCAGCAAAAAACTGGCGTTTTGAAAACAACATTTAATAAATGTGAGGTATTGTTTTTGGGGTTTGCATTATAATACAAATGTGTGCATTGTGGTAGGATTTTTCTTGCGTGTCTGTAAAGGAAAATGTTGGCATGTAGTGAATCATGCCGTCTTGTTTACTGTGCTATTTTATTTTAACCACTGATCAAATAAGTACAGATCAGTGCGCAGTGTGTTTACATTCGAATATATGTTTTTTTATGTAATAGAAATGTTATGCGTGTAGTTAAAAAACTATAAAATAACGCTAAACTCGTAAAAAATATTTGTGTGGGTCTGTATAGTTAATTTAGTGTTTTTTCCAAGTGTGATATCAACACCTTATACAGATAAAAAAGTAAAAATATAATAAAAAGCACTAAGCCTACTGGTGGGTCCCACAATTCCCTGTGACCTTGATGGGCCCCCGATACAATGTATTGTAAAAATATTAACAACAAACAACCTAAGAAAAAGGTCTTACGTTAATTGCACCATGTTCAGTGTTACAGCGCAGACCCCTTTGTTTTAAAGTTATAAACATAAGTTTAGACCCGCTATTTAATGAGCTCCGTCCGTGGGTTGTAGCAATCGGCTCCCTCGTGTGATTTGCGGGAAAAGTTAACGCTCCAGGTTTCTTAGAGTGCCTGTCCATCGCCGGTATATTTTCTCTTTATATTTGACAAACGAAACGCGCCGCTATCAAAACTACTTTTTTCTAGTGGAAATTTAGGTTAAGGGGAGAACACCCAGTTATGCGGTAAAGATTGAGCAACGCAAAATATCTCCCAAGTCGTATTTCAGTAAACCCTAAGACTAAAGAAATAAACGAGGAAAAATGGTATTGCTTTATATTGTTTTGTGCACTTTTTTTATTATTAAAATTTTAATTCGAAGCAGGTCGCACACCACACAATAAAAATAACGATTGTCCGCTTTGCCGATCCTATCGAAACGAGTGCTATAGAGGGAAACTGATTTGATTTATCCGGATCCAAGCCGGGTACAAATTGGAATCGTCCGGATTCAAACAGAAAATCTACTCTGTTCGCAGACAACGCCACGACGACCTGGTGTAGCGAATCAAGCATTCGCCAAATGTAATTGTGTTCTCTTTCATAATGCGTAATTTTCTTGTCCCTCGTAATGTCCAAGTTTCGAAGGAGTGAACCGAGTAGGGATATACCTGCACTGAGAGGTAGGACAGCTGGCTTTTCAAAGTTAATGACATTTAAATACAAGATCAGCAAGGCGGTAAGTTGGGCGAGTTGGTTGAACATCTTCAAACGTGGAAACAGCGCAAAAAATTGACAAGGGACAAGTGAAAGAAGTGCACGGACAAAGCGCTTTGTCCGTGCACTTCTTTCACTTGTCCCTTGTCAATTTTTTGCGCTGTTTCCACGTTTTAATTTAAATACAAGGTTTTATCCCGTCACTTATAAAAAAAAATGGTGCGCATAGATACAATGCACTAGCTCAAGCGCGTTTTTTTTCATGACCTGACGTTCTGCGTATATCACGTACATGTTCGTTTTTGTTCTTTTTTTTGCGCCAAACTGCGCCAAAGTGCTTATCCTGCAACATCCTGCTATATTTCGCCAAAATGTGAGGAAGTTTCGCCAACGTTATGCCTAAACTTAATTTCGCTTTACTGCATGGTACCCGATATATACAGTGCGCTTATTAACAATTTGACCAAAGATTTTTTTTTAGCAGGAGTGAGGGTTAGGTTTGTTTGGTCTTTATCACGTATTTATCCATCTCGGCGGACATTTTACTATATAATAATTGTAACAATAAGCTGACTAATTAACTAGCCTATCTTAATTAACAATTTAATTATTGGTTTTGGGGGTCCTGTTTGGATTGCTATTTCGGGAGAAATTACTATTAGAGGCCAGACCAATTTAAGGAGTTTGCGAAAAGCTAATGGTTTTTAATATCTTAATCAATCAATATTCGCGTTTTCTCGCCCAATTTATAAATTGCGCTCAAAAATAGTTTCGTAAGCCCTGCCTGCAATGACGCCTGGAAGAGTGACGTCATCATTTTAGTCACGTAGTCACTATGACTGCGTTCCCAAATTTACTCGATCCGACTCCGGAGCAGAGGTTTCGCACCGTTGCGTCTCAAAACTTGCTCGCGCTTACTCGATGACGTCAGAACTCGCGTTCCAGAAGCGGGGATTGTTTTGCTCCGGAGTAATTACTCGCGCTATACCCTCCTCCGATGGGTGGGTAACGTCGGATAAAACCGAGTAAATACGTTACGTGATCTGTTCGCCCTTTGCTCGTCGTCTGCTTTCTTCACCCATAGAAGTCAAAGCACGTTTTCTCCGTTGGATTTGGTGGCAGATGTTCGAAATGACGGAGAACGAGGTGCAGCCATTTATGTGCGGTTACTGCGATTCGTTGTTTTCAACCCACGAATCGACTGTGCACCACATCCAGACTGTGCACCTTCCCCGGGAAGGTGTCCCTATTGAAAATTCTCATTTGTATAAGAAATTTCTCGTGTCAAATAAACACATATGAATCATACAAGATATATAAGAACATATAAGAACCATATAAGAACTATATAAGAACCATATAAGAACTATATAAGAACTATATAAGATATATAAGAACGCACTAACACCATATAAGAAACTTCTGAGAAGTTTCTTATAAGTTTCTTATATGGTTCTTATATATCTTATATAATTCTTATATAATTCTTATATAGTTCTTATATGGTTCTTATATGTTCTTATATATCTTGTATGATTCATATGTGTTTATTGGACATGAGAAATTTCTTATACAAATGACTTTTTTCACTAGGGTACTACCTGTTGTTGTTACCAGAGTGCGAGCGTAAACAGGAGCTTCTCCGCATCCTCGTCCTCGGCGTTGGAGGGAACTCCGTATTCTTACGTCCAAGGCTGAAGGTGTTCAAACGCAACAGATGATGTGAAAGTATTTTTTTTTCTTCCAGGGCGTGTGTAATGAGAGGATAACGTTTGTAAATATGGCTGGGCGTCAATTAAAAATTGTAACCCGATTAATCGCAGCCCTTTATTCAATTAATTCATCGATTAATCGGTTTCGTTTATTACCATGCATAATAGTTTAAAGTCGAAATTACATATTTTGCCTTCGCTTTTATAGACGGTGCACTACGCAATTCCGTATTTTAAATCAACCTTTATGCGTAGTTGGGAACAGTCTAAAGACACACACGCTCGCAACTTATTACTTCAGCCGCACAGGCAAATAGGTTCGTTAGTATTTTGTGGCAATAGCGAACTCCTTTGATTGTAGCCGGTCACTCCTTAGAATGACTAACATCTCCATTTATTATTTTTAACACATACTGAAGAAGATAGTTCACACTAGTTTCTGATGCGCAAAACGGACACTTGCCGGCGTGACAAGCAGCTGGGACACGTATAACCTTCTCTAACTTTAATGGAACTACAAATCTCGCCCCTGCAGTTTACTTTAGGTCAACATTTCACCTAAAATTTTCCTTCATACAGGTGTACTCATCCACGCCTGCGTGGTGAAAGCGTTGCATTTTTTTTCTTCGTCGAAATTTTGACCGATTATCCGGTTAAAAAAATTCAATCGCGATTAAAGCATTCATCGATTAATCGGGTAGGTCAATCTATCAAATGCCCAGCCCTACTTGTAAAGCCGTGAAGGCTTCGAAGGTTTCATGTAAATGACCAATCAACAACCCCCCCCCCCCTCTTCATTCCCAAGAAATGGCCTATAGCGGTTTGGAAGGGCTCTCTTTGACTTTGTAATCATATTCGCATCAAAATGAACGTAACTGAAAAGAGTAAGTAATTTCGATCGCAATATACAGCCCAAAAGAAAGGTAGGTGAATGGAGCCCAAGGAGTCATTTAAAAAAACACCGCGTCGTCAATAAAACAAGAAAACAAAAAAAAACTTTGCAGTGGTTATAGTTTTGTCTTTTCGAGTTCCTTTTCCATGATCAAAAGCGATCGCCGCTACGTTTTCTTTTTGCGTAGCCCAAGGCGAAACCAATCCGTGTATATATTATCCAGGTGATCATCCACGCCGTTCCAAAATCGAGTCGCGGATCGTTTACTTGCGATGTCACATGGTATTACCCGTTGACGTAGGAGACAGGTTACTCGGGTAAGATTTGGCACATAGCCCATCTCGGCAGCGTGTCCTTGGTTGAAGCGCCAACGGCACATGTGACGACGTGACATAAACGACTACGTCACACTTCCAAGCAGGCAACATTGTTGGCAAAGCTTAATGCGCGTTTTTTTTTCTTTTGGCACAATCTTTATATCGGGTAATGAAACACGAAAATGTATTGATTAGTTTATAAAATACCATTACCTTATCGCAAACTCTTTATAACGGGCGTGGCATCTAATAGTCATTGCTGGCAATACTGCAATTCCAACATGACCCCTAAAACCAATAATTAAAAAGTTAATTCAATTTTGTAGGTAATTAGTTGACTTAACGTGGCGATTATCCTCTCATCTAATGCCCGCCGAGCCTGATAAATATAGAGTGAAAACGACACTCGTTAATCTCTCAACCCCCTTTTTCACAAAACAAATCTGTTTGAATTAAAAATCAATCACCCTGTATAATATCTCGGGCCTCGTGCGAATTTTCATAGCTTCTGATTATCGCCTCAAATAACGTACTGTGCGATTTAATTTACGTATGAGACACTGACAGTACTCGGAAGTCTCTCAATACTTCTCATGTTCGCGGTCTGTTCTGCCGGGTTAGTTATCTTCTTGAGTGGGCTTCCCATCACGCAGTGGTGTACTGCAGTGAAGCGACAACCGCGAAATTACCTGTCCTTACCTTAATTGACAACTTAATTTTTTTAGTTATCATCTTTATATAGCTTCCATTTGTTCGATGGCACAGTCGATAGAGTAAATTAAAATTACATTGGCGGGTACGGCGGATGGAAGCCTGGCAATAACCTTAACAAGGTCGGCTCAATTGTTTTTCAAACGGCATATTTGTCGTTCGGATGCCGATTTTTGTTATAATTATGTTCAGACATGTAAACTGTTATTGGTATTCCTTGTCAAATGACAGAAAAACTTTATTTTTATATAAATTATCAATTTTAGTTTTATTACGAAGCGTCAGAACTTGAATGAAACATCAATATGGATGCTGCTTGGTTTGTCCAAATAACAGTTCACAGCAGTCTATACTGTTCCTCGTCAGTCAGCGTCTTGTGGCCGTGCATGGAGCTTCTACGCGAAACAAAACAGTTTGTGTTTTAAGGTAATTAAACGAAAGGTTGCACGCAAGCGGGGGAAAAAATTCCGTAGACACCTATAAGCACCTCTTATGAGTCATGAATGCGAAAGCATGAATGTCGTTGTTCCGCTCCCTTAGTTTGTCTGCGGCGTAGTGGCGCAGACGGCCGCGTTTCGCTACTGCCGAGGTAGCGGCCGACGGCCCAGCTCGCTCTCGTGAAGTGGCCGCGGCGCGCTGAGCTGGCCGTGCAGCCTCTTCGGAGTTTGTCCGTGCGGGCTCTGCGGCCAACCGCTGCCCCTCTTACCGGCGGCCAGCCGCCACGTGCGCTGCGCCGCCATGTAGAGGGCTTCTCTGGTGGCGTTCCAGAACTACGCCGCGCGAGGGCCGATGGGAGCCTCGTTCCTTGAAACTATGACGCACGCCAGCCAATGGGAGCCTATCCATCAGGTTTCTGCTAGAGACGACAGGCTTCGCTCCATTGGGACAGGGGAAGGTGCCGTTTAGCGCGGCTTCAACACGTGATGACGTCGGTTAGCTCCATGGGACAGTTAATGCTTTCGCATTAACAAAGTAGACATTGCCCCTCAGTTTCACAGGCCAACACATGAATTTTAAGTAATATTCGCTCTGGTATTAATAAAAGTGAATTGTGTGCTTATGCTCCGAAAGTTATTTTTGCTCCTCCAAAATGGGCATTTGGCATCTCCAAAAGGTTCTCCGAAATGATTCGGACTAATCACATCACTGCTGTCGTTTATGAGGTTAAAACGGCCTATTTATGCATCCATGGCTTGATCTCATATAAAGAAGACTGGCAAAGGTCTAGCTCTAAAAATGCAATATAAACACATTGAATCTAAATTTGACCTGCCTAGATTCAAATGGGATTCAAACAGGATTAAAATTGAATCTGTTAGCATATAAACCGGATCCAAATTGAATGCACCCGGATTGAGAGTGGATTTAAACTGGATGCTGTCCGGAGTCCAAACCGGATTACAAATAGGTTCCGATCCGCATCCAAACCGAATCCACATTCGATCTACCCGGATCTCAAACCGGATTCCCTCCGGATTCAAACCGGATCTTTCGCTATCTCAGCGGCGCCATGGTGGGTCCCGAGGACGGAGACGGCACCCTGCACGTGCCCCACGGCCCCCGCGAACGGCGCACAGCTCGAGGTCTACGGGCTCGGCCAAGGCGCGCCTGCTGTTCGAGATGGCCGCCGCCAAGAGGAAGCAGATAGCCAAGGTCGTTTGGATCATCGTCGTCATTCTCTGCGTCCTTGGATGCCTCTCACAGGTATAGCGCGCCTGCCTTTAGGTTTAGTTCTAGCTGGCGAGTCCCAGTTCCTACCCTGGGGCCCACAGTCTTAAAGAACTTTCCACACAGGCACGCTGGACGCGTCACGCGTTAGTGCGGTTCAAACCAAACTGGATTGCAGGTTGCTGGTCGTGAAAACCCGCAACCCGCAATCCAGTGAGAAGACGATAGAGTGCGTCATCTGCTCGCACTGCCTATCGGGAGATGGCGCCACGCGTTACGTGCGATCGCTAACTCGATCTTCTGTGAACCCGTCCGCCCGTTTACCCTGGCAAGTTGGTTCGGACCGTCTTCCACGTAAAGAAAGCTATGCCGTAAAACTTTATTAGCTTAAATGTCCCACCTCAAAGCACATTCGGTGAAGGTTTGAGCTTTCTGCTTGCAGGCGTGGTCGTCTCCGGCTTGTTTTTTCAACGTAAGATAGACTAAAGCCGCCCATGTATAGACTTTTTCCTCGTTTATTTTTATTCTCAGTCCCTTCCGTATCTGGTATGCGGGACGAAAAAATAATAAAACATTTCAACCTGGATAATGCGAGCAAGTATAGGCGAGGCAAAACAGGAATCTGTGACAATTGCGCATTTTTTGGGGGAACACCTTCCAACGGCGTGGAAATATTGTTACGAATGAAGGCTACGAGAGGATGAACAGTGAATTGAAAATAAAGGTTTAATCGGCTAACTCGTGCCAAACAAAATGAAGAACGAGCGTCGAGGCAGCAGAAAAGCGGGCGGCGATTTGGCGGCGTAATAGCGAGCGAGATCGGGACTGACTCAACGAGGCCGCTGGCAGCTCCTTACCTAGCGCGCGTCGGCATCGCGAAAATTTTGCCGAGAAGGTTCGAGCATCGAGCTTTCAGGGTGAAAATGAACAGGCACTTTTGAGAACAAGAAACTAGGGCGAAATGATAAATGTTACGCCTCGAGTAAGAATAAGCGCGAATCTTCTAGAATACCTATGACCGGGCGCTGCCTGCTCAGTCCTGCGCGCGGCAATATCAAAGCAATGTTTTGCCGCATACCACAAGTGACTGCATTCAAGATGGCTGCGCCCTTGTGAAAAAGGTGTATATTATTCGCAGAATGTTTACGACGTTTTGCAGTCAGCATACCGCTTCACAAATGCGATTTTTCTTGGCGTTGGCAGGTGTTTATCTTCATGGAAATCTTCTGGAAGTTCCCGACCATCATCGAGATTGAAACAGAACGCAGCGACGATCTCGATTTCCCTGGTGTTACCATCTGTAACAACAACAGGCGAGTCCCTCTCCAGTCGATTACAACCACTTCTTATCTGTTACGTCAGAGAACACACTAACGCCATCTATCAAGACATTTTTTTGGCACACAATTTTTATATGTGGCTTGAAAAGATTTTGACACTGTTACAAACTACCATTTCTCTTAATAGTATGTACATTTGACTTTGCAAATACTGCAAGACCTTCGCTCTCTTGAAGTGCAGTTCTAGGGCCACCTTACGGATGGCGCTAACGGGCCGGTGTGTTGAGAGAACGCAAAAACTTGGTCGTAAAGAAAGCGCGAGTGTTTGAGCCAGCCTTATATACCGGGCCGCGAAACAAGAAAGGCATGGTTACCTGCCGAAGTGCCTGTGGCGTTGACGTTTCAATTGGGCCGTACCGTGATCGCCCTGGGTCGGCTACCTGTCCATCTTCAGAATCCGGCTGTCTCAGTGGTGCCGGCTCAATGGGGACACCGAGTGCAAACCGAGGAACCAGAAGGCCTCTCCTCCAACGTGGTGAGTAAAACAGCGCTGGGATCGTCAAACTTTTACCGGAACATTTCTGAACCGCTCGTACATCTGCTCCTATATAAAAGACACTGAGTTGTCCGCAGACATGATCAATGAGATATCCGCGGACACGCGTCGAGGACGTTTGAAAATATGGTTGCTTCCAAGATATGTACACGCTTCGGGCGTGTCCGCAGACAGTTTTTTGAATGAGCAATGTGACAGGCTCGTTTGGTGGCAACAGCGCTAGAAGACGTGCTACCAGGACGAGGAAACGCACAGACGGGGCACTGGCACCGCGCCCTTTTCTGTGTCGGCGCCCTGTGTGTGTGTTTCCTCGGCCTGGTCGTCCCACGACCTTTAGCGCTGTTTCCACGAAACAAGTGTGCACCACCAACTAGCCTCACTGCATGCCTTGTTGCAATACGACGGGACCCTCGTACGAGGAAGAAACGCGCCCCAGACAGTAGGGACCTTTAGCGAACCGTTACCCTGCTTCGCGTACCGCACTACCAGAGCCTTTGAAGCATGCTTTAAGCGCGCGCCCGGGTGGTACCGTGACCGCAAGGCGCGCGCTTCAAAGCATGCTTCAAAGGCTCCGGTAGTGCGGTGCGCAGAGCACGGCAACGGTTTGCTAAAGGTCCCTAGTGTCTGCAGACTGTACGATGTATCAGCATTGGCTTACGAACGGGAGCGCTCTTCTAACAGAGTATCTTTGAGCAGGCCGTTCTGCATCCTTGTCGTTACCGTGGCGTCGCCTTCGAGAATGTGCTGGCACAGCCTTGTAGCGGACAGGGCTACTGAAAGGAGTAATTTCACACAAGATAGAAAATCGATAAAGAAAATAAAACTAGCTCGGCTCGATCTATGAGCACCAGAAAGGACGGCGACTCCAGCCGCACAGAATCTGCCCCCTCTCAGAAGTCCCGGATTGTACTTACTTGACCTGTAATGCAAGCAAAATGCAAATCACTGATAGCCTATCCAGTGATTCGGCGTTTTGCCATTGAGCCCGTACGTGACCACGTCATTATTGAGGGCGCGAAAAAAAAACTTTTTTTATTTATTTGGGACACTTATTTTTTGCTTCAAAGCACTTTTTTATCTTATTTAAAATACTTTTTTTCTTTCCACGGAAAAAAAATTCGCATTATTTACGGCGTACGCGATTTAGTTTGAAGTAGCTTGCCGTAGGCCCCGCCGAGGAACATAGATAACTAGAGCTCCATATCTCGGCTCTCGTTGATTGGAGAGATTATTGGCGTGTGGATTGTTCGTTGTAAACTTGTTTCTCCGTGCCGTAATAGTATTTTTTATCGACAATAGCTTTAATGTTTGAGAAACAAAAATCTAGACAGAGTCGTTATTGTTTTAAAAATATCCCGAGAATGCCTTTCCGCTTCGGTGTCAAACGATAACAAAGCATGGCTGTTGGCGTTTGCGGTGTGCTCAAGGAGAGTAGCTCGTTGAGCTCGTCTATTTTCATGAGTGCGAGCCGTCGTGCGTTCACCGAGGTGTTGAGAGGAAGATTTCAACTGACCCTAGTTTGCAGCAAACAACTGTCGCAAGCTACGCGACTTCGGACGCGCTGTGCGGGTGCTTGTTTTCGTAGCGGGACTGGCCTAAGCCTAGCGTCTCACGTCAACTGTGTTGCTTGATCTTGTTTGATTTTGTTCGTTTTCGCGTGTTGATGCTGAATAAAGATGTTGGTTCTCGTGAAAGCGGCCCCGCTGCTCTGGTGTGAGTTGTGCAACCGTCGTGATTGCAACCCTGGTTGCAATACCGAGAAGATAACTACACAGATAAGAATTTGCGAGCCATTCGGCTAGAGGCAATCGAGCGCTTGACCCGCATCAAGTTTGTCTAGGTATGTTCTCGTTCTTTCGCTTCGAAAGGCAAGCTTTTACGTTTTGCAGTGCACCTGGCCTACCAAAGCGAAGACGCTCACCCACCTTGCTCGCGGATGACATGCGAAAAAAAATAACAAGAACAGTACAGCAGAAAGGAAGGGACAACATATTTCCTTAGTCCCTCTTCTTTACCGCACATCAACGGACACTGACATACGCTTGTATTGAACCGTGGCTTGATCGGCATGTTGGAACGCTAGAACGCCGCTTTCATGGTCGCGTCTTGCGAGCGTCGCAGAAGTTTTTTGTCGGGGCGGAATAGCAGACGGACGGAGGGCGAAAACCGACGCCGACCGCAGCCTTCGTGTCCGCGTCTTACTGGCATTGCAGACGACAATAGGCGGTGGTGGATTAGCAGACGATGCTGGAGGCTGCCGACGCGTCTGCGCGCATGATTATGCAGGCGGTGTTAGACTTCCAGACTGTACGCACTGAATGTCGTAAAGGAAGACACTCAGACTTGTTAGCGTGTTCAGCGGAACAGCCTAGCCAATCCAGTAGTAATGGGCGGGGCCACTTATCTGTGGGCGGGCCTAGAGCAGGCCGTGACCTCCACAGGCAAGGAAAGCGTGGCGAGTCATGAGCATCTCATTATCATTCCGCAGCCAGTCAGGTTGTGGTATTCGCTGATAAGAACCCCGAGGAACCAATCACGGAGGAAGGGGCGTGGTCATAACCACACCCTCTTTTTCTTAAACTCTCAGTGATTAGAGCCCTTTTCACTCTTTACACTGCATGAGTTGAGGAAAAAATTTGCGTTCAGGACGCGTCAAATGCGATATACAAGCTGGGATTTTGAAATTTCAGATTGAAAAGCTCGCGAGCTACGACATTGCGGTCGCCAAGAGTAAAAACCGGCATTATCTATTCTTAGCTCCAACGCGATATAGATGGCGGGGCGGTAGTTCCAGGATGGCTAAGAGACACGGATAGATTATACAGGATTTCCCGTACGCCTTCTCGGTGACACTGGTCAGCGTGCTAAAGGAGATTTATTTGGCTACAAATACGAGGCGGCCAGGACAGGAGCATATATTGCAGACGGCGGAGATCTTGACGTGCGTTAGAGAAAAATGACTGACCATGTTAATTTTTAAAAGTCACGAAGCGGAACACAACACTTTCTATTTTACCGCACTCGCTTTTTCCGTTAAAACTGCATGATACATGAACACGCCGAACAGAACCAGACAGTAACATATACCAAGGCTAACTGACTTGTACGTAGTTCAGTTCACCTACCCGTTACTGTAGCGAATTTACTTTTCTGAGTAGTTTAGTAACTTTCAATTATATTTTTATTTCTGTAATTAGTAGTTTACTTTAATTACTTTCTGAGTAACTTTACCTAAACCACAAATTACTTTCGGAATTTTAGTGGTTGTTTTGCACAACAAACGTTCGCACAAAGAGATAAGATTCTGGAAGATCAGCTGATATTTGCAAAGAGAAGCATGTGGCGTAGGAAGAAAGTTGCGTGCCTGAAACCCCCCCTCCTCTGTAACAACATCATAAGGAAGCGGAGAGCGAACAGTAAGCAATGCGATAGCCGAGAATTGCGATTCGGTGCCAAGACTGGCGTTTTCAGGTTCCGTTTGGTGACAGTGACCGCATTCGGAATAGCGCTGTTCCCGCTTCTCAACGTAAGAAATTTTGCCTACCGCGCAGGAGGTGCCATCATCTTCACCAGGGAGGTAAATAAAGTGCAGCATTCCGTTTGTAAACTCATCTGATGCCCCTGTAGTTTCAGTTGTACCTAAAGAACCTGTATTAAGGGGCACCTAAAGGCCTGTACAATTTTTCTTCCCAAACATAGAATATGTAGGTATTCAAAATTCGAAGACTGTTCGAGAACCTACAATTCCCCAACGTTTCTATATAAAAAAATAAACAGCAGGTTAAAGCACTTAACATGTCATTAGTACTTCAAAGTACCATTGTTAAAAACGTTTACTTTGCTTCAGCTAATATCTTCTGGGCATGTACCTACTCCTGAGGAAAGTAGAATTTGGACTTTAATGTACATTCCCGAATTTGAAAACAAAGGCGTATCGTCGTGTGAAAACCATTCTTTCAAGATGTCGCCGTTCCGTCATTTGTTTGAGTGAAGTAATGGTTATAAGACCGACACAAATAAGTGGCTGCTAGTTTAATGTGTCAAACAGTTCGTCGGCGAGAGTAAGACAGATACTTCAGGTGACTTCTGACTTCATACAATATGAAGTCATTAAAAATACAATGTAAAATACTGATGCACCTCCGATTACCTCGAGCAATGCGTACCAGTTAAAAAAACATACAGCATTAGAGTGTAGGCAAATGCCGAAAGACTTTTTTTAATGTACTGGTACTTTACCTTTAAATATATTGTACTTTTTAGTACTTTACTTATATTGCACCTGTCCATTATTGTTATTACTTAAGTATATAACCGTTACTTTTTTGTATACCACCAAGTACCTTGATGTGTACTTATATAAATACTGTAAACAACGACACTGTAAAATCAGTTTAAGAAGTGAAGCTAAAACCCTTACAGAAATGACATTTGCAGTAATAATTGACTAAACAAACAAGAAAGCATCAACACCAAATTTGTAGCTAAAACCCGCTATTAAAGCGCATTTCTGTGAAAACACAAGCCGATTCATTATTTGGCTAGCACAATTTCGCTACACGGATCAAAACCCATGTAACTTCTCTTTACCATAAAATACATATAAAAGTAACTCAGTCAACCTTGATGTAATTCGCTACTTCTTGAAGTAATTAGTAACTTCTCAATTACTCTCCATTTGAGTACTTTCTATTCTACTCAAATTACTTTTGAGGTCAATACTCAGTAACTTAACTTAATTACTTCTTTTGAGTAACCTAGCACGTTCAGGCCAACAGACCCTGCCACCGTCTCTGCCACAGCCCCGCTCCTCTGGTTCCCCGTTCGTCCGCAAGAGTGCGAGTGACGGGCTGGTGTTGCGAATACGTTTTGTGACATTGTAGATATGCGTGGAGCTAACTTCCTAGTGAAAGACGGCGTCAGATTCCAAGAACATTAAAAAAATACTCTTTAATACTTGGTCTTTTTAGGCACGGGCTCAAGCGTATATATAGCGCGTATGTTCGTGATATTGCGAACCTAGACAAGGCGATGTTTCCTTACTAACGATAACATGACGAAATATAGTATCAAAATCAGCTTAGTTGTCTTAGGTAAACGTGTTTTTTTGTGTTTTTTTTTGGGGGGGGGTGGTTGGGGGGGAGATACGAATTAATTGTCCGCCGCATATTTCAAACGCAGGACGTCCTTCTACGCACCATGAACAAGACCCTGAAATCGGAGATCGGCCACCAGAAAGCGACCATGATCTTCGAGACGTCCAAGATTGTGAACGGATCAGTGTGAGTTGATGATTCGCGGATCACTGGACTATAGTCGTCCACGGAGGTGCCAATTGACTAAATTGTGCTATGTATACTTCAAGCAAACTATATAGTACCGGCGTTAGCGGTTGGAATCAGATGACAAAGTTGCTATAACCTTTCGTTATTTAATTCAAACGTTTTAGACGGTTTTTGGAAATTTTCAATTAGAATATGGGGTCCGTTCCTGGTAGCAGACGAAATGTTATTGACCTACATTTTCGCATTTAAAGCTTCAGAAATAAAAATATACGTATATATATATATATATATATATATATATATACATATATATACATATATATATATATATGTTTTTCTTTTTCGAGCAAAGTAAATGTGCGTGCTTCCAGAATGAAGGCTCTCACGGTCAACAAAGGTAAAACGGATGCCGACGTGTTCTTCTCCAAAAATTCGACAGTATTCGTCTGAAAAAGCGATAGACGCTTGTGCTCATATATTGATAAAAACACGTGACCCACCTGCCTGGAGCATATACACACCCATGTATACGTTGTGGCCATCACCACAACGTATACACTACGCAGTGGCGCACCAACTTGTTTTTGAGTGGGGAGGCAAACCAGACTCCCCCCCCCCTCCAGGGCCGAGGGCGGTGCCCTTGGTATCCCTTGGGCGCTGCCGGCCAGTGTTTGCCCCTGCCCAGTGGCGGCTGTTTCAAGGGGGCAAAACACATGTCTTGCCCCCCCCCCTCACTCTGAGAACTGGGGGAGGGGGGGGCAAGCGCCCTCTCTGCCCCCCGGTTGGTACGCCCATGACACCACGTCATGTTTCTGACGTCACGAAAAGGCGCTTTTGCTGACTGCGGAACAATAGATCGACACTTGGCAGCGCACTTTGGCTTCTTTACTGATGCGCGTGTCCCCACAGCACCAGTGGAGAAAACGCGACATTTTAGAGAAAGAGTTCGCGCATCGCGCCCAAAATGTGAGATGACTATGCCTGATTCAGGCAGTTGCGTTTGTTACGTTTAGAGCGACAGAAACGATACCAACGTGAGAGTCACGGGCGCGAGTGTTTGCGCGTATACACAACGTAAGAAGCATGTAAAAAGTATCGCTTCGTGAAGTCGTCACGAGTCAGGGTTGTTCCTTACCAACCCTGTGACTCGTATCAAGGCTCATCGTGGTAGCACGTGGAGGATAACGTGAGCACAAATACGTTCGAAAGCGTGACCTTATCTGAAACCGACTCAACTCATATTACAGCGTGAATCAGAGGGATCGATGGCTGTTCGAAAGGACCGTATAAATCGGTTTGTGAACGTATGCGGCTCAGATTTCGTACAGGGGTGGCAGAAGAACGTGCATTAAGCTTATAAAAATTTAGCTGGAGTAACTTACTCGAGTAGAAAGTTAGAAATCAAAAATGGTAAGTCCTTACCTATGGCGTCCGTCTGCTAACGAGAGGCGTCAGATGGGCGCAACAGCTGACAGGAGCTCGCCGCCGAAACTCCGCACAAAAACGTCGGCGGACCTCCCTCATCCTCTTGCACTCCCCGTACCAGAGGAGCAACCTTCACTCTCTCGTTGGGAGCTAAGCGCACAATGGATATGGCTTACACCCCATAAGAGCACGGGTAAAAGTTGCAGACAAGAAAAGAGACGCGGTGACAATCAGAGACTGCAAAGCAGACGACGACATATAGCCAGAAATGATTGTGGAAAGAACAAGACGGTAGCTGCGTTTGATTTACTTGCGCCTCCTGCACCGCTGCAGAAAAGTGTAGGGCAGTCTACTTCCGGTATGTGTATTGAGATACGACCAAACGTTCACCGCCGTACACTTTTCTGCACCGGTGCGGGAGGTGCAAGCAAATCGAACGCAGCTAATATACGAGAGGCGTTCATAAAGTTCGTATTATCGGTACAAAAAATTAAAGGAAACGGAACAAAACAGGTGTCAACATGAGCGCGCGTCCCTCTAGTTTCCGCAGAGTGTAAACATCGCATGCTCTAATAGCTCGGAACGCCGCTTGGGAGTCGAAACAAAAATGGCACCGCCCGTCGGTGCCAAGCATCATGCAGTGATCCGTTTTTTTCCATTTGAAGGGAAGCAATGCCAAGGATATTCATTCCAATCTGGGAGCGTTGTTCAGGGACAACGCCCCAGTTTATGACACTTTGGTTAAATGTCGCAGACGCTTTCAGCGTGGCTAAATAAGAGGAAAGCATTTCAAAGACGGCGACCAAGTGATTGCTGGAAGTGGAGCGATTTCTGAACACTCAAAACGAGGAGTTCTATAACAATGGCCTCCGGCGTGTGGTGCATGACTGGAAAAAGTGGGTAACTTTTGGTGGCAAACATGTAGAGAAAGTCTCAACTCCTACTCGAGTTTGATTGCTGAATCTCTATTCCTTCGCGACAATAATACAAACTTTATGAACGCCCTCGTATATGTCTTGTTTTTTCTCGTTTTATGTTATTTTTTATGTTTTATTGGTAAAATAAAATATTCACGCACTGAATTCGCGCAAAGAAAGAAGCATCACTTCTGGCTCGGAGCCCGTCGTGGCCGTCTGCAATCTTACGTGCCTCCATCTGTTGGCTGTCGCGCCAATCAGACGTGTTATGTAAGCAGACGAACGCGTATGTAGGGATTTCGAGTTTTCGATTTCTAACCTTTAACTCGGATGAGTTAATTCAGTGAAATTTGTGTAGACTTAATGCGCGTTTTCCGGCCAACTCTGTACAAAATCTTAGCTGGATACGTTCAGAAACCGATTAATGCACTCACTTCAAACGGTCATCAATCCCTTCGTTTCACGCCGTACATCGGCATTTCTCGACCTCGCGGCTGCCTTGCAGGGAAGTGAGGGACGACCTGGGATTCCGTGACGAGTTCTTCCACCTACGCTACAGCAACTGCTACTCGTACAACGTCGAGTGGACCGGGTCCGGTGTCAGAGAGAAAGAGATTGCTCGACAGATCGGTACGTGACATTGCACGTTCACTCTGATTGCCGCCCTTGGTTAACACTCCAACGTGCCACCTGAAACGCATTTACGGTCGATTCTGACTGGGTGTATTTACCCAGTACCTAGAAGACAAGCGACTACGCAAACACAGTGAGGGCGGAGGCGAGCTGGTAAGTTTCCCATTTACCATGATAGCAGTTTGTTCCAGAAACGAAGAAAAGTGTGTTTATATTACTGCGCACGTCAGAAAAGCCGACCCGTTCGGATAATTTTAACTTTTTTTCATATACTCTTTTTTTCTTTTTAGACTTGCGGGTCATCCTGTTTCTGGAGCAGCGAGAGTACCCCCAGGTGGACGAGTGGCCCGGTGCGCAGATCGTCTTCCACGACCCCGAAGTTATTCCGGACCCCGAGGAGTCCGGCATTCCCCTGCGCGCGGGACACAACTACATCTTCACGCTCAGACAGGTATACGAACGCTGTTCGATCCATACATAAAGACGAAATGAACTGGGGGCATGCTTCAAGCATTTCCTAAGCACGTTTGCTTCATACGCTACATACGCTTGGAACATGCCTGCGGGCGGTTTTCGTACGAGTAATGAATGTCACAGAACCTGTCACGAAAGGAAGAAACGCGCGCTTCGGACACTGCTTCTGCAGACTGTCTTTTGTATGATGTGTTAGCGGTAGGACAGCAGCTTTAAGCTGACAGTCGTAGGACTTCAGCTTAAGCTACCTCGTCCACCTCTCGCCAAGTAATCGGGCTCCCCCCCCCCTCCCCGCCCATACGGGTGTAGCCCGCAACCATTCCGTTTGAACCCGTACCGTTTCGACCCAATCTCAAATGACTCCCGTTTGAACCTGTCCCGTTTCGACCCATTCCCGAAACGCACTTCCCATTTGAACCCGTTCCGTTTCAACCGGTTCCCGAAACGCTCTTTCTGTTTGAACCCGTACCCGAAACACCCTTTGTGTTAGAACCCGTCATGTTTCAACCCATTTGTATAAGGCCCTGCATGCCCATCTCAACTTCTTAGCGAAAAGTCTCCCTCATTCTAGCCATTGTCTGCGCACCTTTCGGGAGGGAGGAAATGACGTCACCAAGGAGGACAAGCATTGGTCGCTTGAACCGACCCGACTGATAACGAACAATGGTCGAAGTGGGAAGGTTGTTTTGGGATACGGCGAAATGGGAAAAGGATGAAACGAGAAGGTCGTTTTGAGCCGGGTCGAAACGGGAAGGCTGAAATGGGAATGGGTCGAAACGGGAACCACCCGCCCATACACGCGCGCAGAGAGAGAGGAGTGGTCAGGTGAGCGAGAGGGAGGCGGACGATTGGTCCAGCGAGTGCGTACGTGGCTTTTCCTACAGCACTGCCAGCTTAGGGGTGAGCGCACTATTCGCGGTGTTTCTCACCGTAAGTGGTGCAACGCGCTGCCCGCACGGTTATGTTTTAATTTTCGTAGTGCATAGAAGCTAGGCATTGCACGTACTCGCACCAGCACAAGGAAATTAAAAAACACTCACTCTCGGTTGTAAAAAAAAAAATTATTGGGCGGCGATTTTCAAACTTCCCGCCGCGATATAGTGCAGTGCGCCGGGGTGGTGCTCCTGCGAGCAGTGGCCCATTAGAGAGACACTGAGAGCCCAAGGATATTGGACACCCAAAAATGTTGGTGTGTGTGTGCGTGTATTAAGTCCCTGCATAGGACACGTATTCCGAGACTTCCTTTCATTTTGAAACACCGTCCTGAAAGTGCACCACTAAACAATATTTAAAATGATTTTTGCGAGTTTATATTGCGCTAATATTTTTTCAAAGGCTTATACTTGACATACGTGTTCTATACAGGCACGTTTGAAAGGTGTTTGGGAGTTTTATATTTATTTAAAAAGGTCCAGCCGCGTTCCTCCATCAATCCATCCATTCATCCATTTATAAAGGAACAAGTGCAAAGGGTCACGCAATGGCTTCTTCGGTGCTTATTATAGGCGCATCTTGCCTCTAAACTATGCTGGAGTACGAGTCAAGAATACGCCAGGAGCTCCTCACCGCCATCCAGTGTTCCTCCGCGATGCTCAAGTAGTCCGCTGTCAAGGGGGACGTCGCGCTCATGGCAACTCTCTTTCATGTCGCCTCTCGCAACGAGCGCGATGCAAGCACGTGGCGTCGCCGAGGCGAACGCGTCTTTATACCGCTTTGCGTGCTTTGCAGCGTCTTTCGTCGATTTTCAGCGTGTTTTGACGCGGGTCGTGAATTCACTAACGACGTCGCCTCGTCTTCATGGTGGCGTCGGTCTTGTACGTGGTGGGAGGGTGGCGTTTATATGGCGCAACCTTATAACTATTGTGTCCGACTGTTTTCCAACACCTGTTTCTGCGTGCCGTTACCGGAAAAGGGAACTCGTTTCAACCAAATGAACTGATCACAGAATAATTATTTTTTGTTTTTTAATATTTCTTCCACTTTGCCAGATGATCACCAAACGTCTGCCCAAACCCTACTGGACCCGATGCGTGAACTACCCTTTCATTCGACGAGAGAGATACGTGATGAAGATGACGAAACAGGTGAGTGTGCGCTCACAGGGTTTGCGTGATCGCACTCGAAAAGCAGTTAAAAAACCATTTTGAAAGTCAAAACAAAAAGCTGTCTTTAATTATTTTTTGTTATTATACAAACTGCTTAGAAACGTTGGCTATAAACGGGTTTTGTGGCTGCTTGGTTTATAGCGTCGGCTTAGCACTTTGTTTGCTTGATACAAGAACGCGCCTGTATTTATGCAGCCTTGCGTTGGAGTATACAGAGTATACATAATAACAAAATATTCATACTAAAAAAAGTAATAATAATCGCAGGCATAGACGCGTTAATATTCAGCATTCTGAACACATATAATTAAAATATTAAAGAACAGATTGTCTTTTTTGAATAAATATAGCAAAACGAAGAGGAGGAAGAAGGATTTATATCCCCCCTTTTATACTGTTTTTTTATCGTTTGTTTTTATTTTCTACCTGCATCTAAAGCTCCCCTGTACTGAAGGTAACGCGAACCATTGCACTCCAATATTTTTCTTTCCCGTCCCGGCAGCCGCCGCCATTTTTGGGCGCGCCAGAAGGTGAAAGAGAATAGTCGAGAACACGTTCCACGGGGTTCGATTTTCGTCAAAGTGAAAGCTAGAGCGTTCCCGGCTGCTGATTGGACGTGAAGTCACGGCTTGCGCGCAATCAACCAACGAGAGAGCTTTGACCCTTTCGCGAGTCCACAATCGGGTCATACTTTGGTGAGAACGTCTCGCCAACCTAAAATAGCGAGAGAGAGTCCTCGCGGCGTCTGTTGTGCTTGTCCTTAGAAACTCCTTCAACTACCGGTCGACTTTAGTTTGTGTACGGCAACAGAACGTGAGACTCGTAAACTAGGTGCGAGTTGTCGGTGGCTTCCAACATGAAATAGCGGACGATCACAATTTCAGTTTGCGTGCGATATTACTTTGCCGTGACGCTACGTTCGTAACACACGATGAACTTTTTTTTTCGGTCTCGGACACTGTGCGGTGTTTTCTCGTTTTATTTACGTCTGCGAATGGCGTTTCGTAGCAGACGAACCGCGTCCTTCGCTCGCGTTAGCAGACGAACCGTCTACGGACGCTACCTTCGCTCGCTCCGCGAGAGGCACATTACATCTCGCTTCGCGGTGACCAAAATCGGACCTCCGAAACGAGTCTTCGACTGGTCTGTCTAGCGTCCGATCCCGACCATAAATCAGACGTGGTTCCAAAGTGGCAACACATGCCATCACAGAAGCCGGCGCTTCATGCTGTCGGACGTCGCGATCCTGGTGGTCGATGCTAGAAGTTCCGGTACGAGCGGACGCGAGCGTCGCTTTCGTCACAGCGTCCCGACTCCCGACCGCTGGAGCTTCCGTGGATTGTCGAGCTCGGGAGCGACGACCTGCAGCAGAACAGGCATCTGCCACAGATACCACTGCTGCTGGGGATCGCGACGTCCGACAGCGTGACACTCCGACGTTTTGCGAAGTCCTTCGTTGCCACTTCGGGACCAGTTTCGATGCGCGGACACAATAAGACGCTACACGCGCCAACCGTAGGGGCGTTCCGCGGTGACGCCGTCAACTGAGTGTTTCGATTGTTTTCGCAGTTGTGCGAGAAAGAGTGCGCGTACAACGCTTCGCTCAAGCTGTGCCGCTGCATACGCACCGACGTGGCCCTTCCCTACGAAGTCGAATGGGACGTGCAGCCCTCTGGCAAGAGGCGGTTCTGCGACTCCGACATCCCGTGTGAGTATAGAGGGGGAGCGAGAGCCGCTAAGAACTTCGCGCATGATTGCGCGTCTAACAGCCTATGGTTACCGTTTCGGGTGTGACGACCTAGAAGAGGCTGACTTAAACTGGGCGGCGCTGCCGCCTGGATCCACTTGCGATGACGTTTGGGGTGGAAAGTCGCAGGCCTTTTCTTTTAGGCGGTATTGGTGTAACCCACTGTGATGCGACCCTCCCTCCATTCCCCAGTGACGCGTTGCGCGGAGTTGAAACAAGGTGGCGCCATTGGGCAAATGGCACTCGAATGCGCTTCCAGTCCTCGCCTAGAGGCTGAAGGTTTTGCGGTGTTTGCGAGATCAAATCTACATGCGCCTTCTGTTACTCGAAATGGTCGTATATAACTAGGGTTCCGTGTTTTCGGGGTTTTTTTTTTCTTCAAACTCGAAAACATTTTTTTTTCTTTGGGGGGGGGGGGGGTGCATTTTTTGCAACAAATTCGGCGTTTTTCGGTGTCTAATTTTAGGTATTGGACGAGGAATCGGCGTTTATCGGGCCTCATGTTGAAAAAAACAGGACAAGAGCATGGAATTCTTCATCCTGCAGAGAACATGCTCGAGCCCAGAATACTTGAAAAACGTCCCGGTACGAATGATAAAAGCAAACGAGATAAGGGGTCTGGTTTCGAAAGAAAGTAGCAGCCTCGCGGACAGTCCAGCATGGTTGTGTTCGAGGTAAACACAAAGTAAAATTGTAGTTGAAGTAATTGTTTTTTCCGAGAAACTTGTGTTTTTATATGTGAAGGAAAGCCCTCACTCACGCCCAAAACTCAATTTTCAACAAAAACAAAATCGGCACATCTGCGCATGCTCAGGATAAGCGTGACGTCACAAAGACGAGGTGACGAATAGCGTAATGCAAGCGGGTTAAAATGTGCATTCCATCCAGCCTCCATTGCGCCGACCGTCGACTGAATGCCCAACTTAAAACGACTTGGCTTTCCCTCATGAGGACTCTTTTAGTGGGAAAGCAACCTTCACAGGAGAAACTCATGACCATTCATAACTGAACGCAGTCTCCAAACTATATGGCCAGGTATTTGTCGCAGCCTCCAGGGCCAAAAAATAAACAAGTACTATATATAAATGAATAAAAAAAAACATTAAAGAAACAAACAAAAGTATTTTATTATAAAATTCGAAATAGAGTAAAAAAGAATTGGTCCAAGGCGCAATAATAGAAAACCTACATGCGAATACTACGACTCGCGAGTAATACAGTTCAATGTATAGTATAATTGAATGTGTAGCTAATTATGACATATAATAATTGCAGCCCAGAAACCTCAACGGGCATAAATCGAGGCACTTGGGAAAGTTGGCACATTTGCAAATGGCAAAAGACTAATGAAAATGGTAAGAATTCTTATAGCAATACGTCAACCTTATTACGCAGGAAAACGCAAAATAATTTTAACGCAATTACATTGACATAAAACAGGGGACTACAAATGGAGATGCGCGTGATGACA
The DNA here is from genome assembly GCA_037355805.1 of Ixodes ricinus. Classification (NCBI taxonomy): domain Eukaryota; kingdom Metazoa; phylum Arthropoda; class Arachnida; order Ixodida; family Ixodidae; genus Ixodes; species Ixodes ricinus. Next base: position 31,110 of record JAZHYW010010132.1, on the reverse strand, counting down.
ACGTGAAATGTGACACAAAACTATCGGCCGGATAATAAATCAGAATGGATATGAAGCGTTCGGTGGGTGTCCCACAGTGCTGTTTCTTTGCACGCTGTTAATTTGGCGCCGGTAGCAGCGGGCCGATTGGAAACGGGTCGAGGGCCAAGAGAAAAAGTTTGCGTTCGTCTTGGTCAGGAGATGGCAACCTTTTGAAGCGGCGGGCCGAGCCATGACGAAGCCGGCACGGAGCGGGCCGTACGGAAAATCCCGAAGTGTTGTGTGTCTGTGTGTGTGGGGCGGGGGGGGGGGGGGGAGGAGGAGGAGGGGAGGAGTTGAAGGCAAAAAGAAGTGAAGGCATTCTCTACCCAAGTGAAAGGATGCCGGATAATGCCAATTAGAAGTGTTCCTTGTTCCTCTCTAACCCCATTTGGGGTCAAAACTGCCAGGTGGCCCTTGAGTTTGTGTGAGAAAGCGGCAAGAAGTGGTGGGGGTTCTTTTCTGGTCGTACCGGGGGCCGCATAAAACTGCCTCGCGGGCCGCGGGTTGACGACCCTTGGTCTCAGTGGATGAAGGGTGTAATGGATCACTTATGTAGTGCACGTTGTCCAACGTTTTACTCTTCTCACGCAGTGACTCGGTGCTGGGTGAAGGTGCTAGACGCGACCGATCGCTGTCAGAAGAAAAAGTGCCGAAAGCCATGCCTGTGAGTAGGCCTCTTTGCGAAAGGAGCCAAAGTCAGCTTTCTAAGCACTGTAACTCGTAAAACACCCCGTCACGTTTGCTGTTTCGAACGTCTGTGTCTGTGGGCCGTGTAAAATTTCATTGTGCACACGGAGCTCATAATCCACAATAAAAGTACTCCGTAAACGAAACACTCATCCCGTAGAAAGCTAGGGAGCATGCTTCCCTAAGCTTTGGTCGCTAGTTTCACAAGACATATCAAAGAATCTTATACGAAACTGAAAATGGGGACGCTTCGTCCCTAGAAATGTAAAAACAACACTCCAGAAACGAAAGCTGGAGATGTCGCCTCTCTTGATATTTGAAAGCTCCGGATAGCTTCTTTCTCAGGTGTATGAGGTCTCATTCTTTAAAACAAAAGATAGAGAAACTGCTTCCCGAAATTTCTGGAAACTACTTTCCACAAAGGGGAGTAACCGCCTTCAGTAGATGGCAGCGACCAATGGCGGAGGCGTTACTTTTCTGATGCAGCGAATCGCAGTTCGAGACTTCAGTGACCCAGGATCCGTGGCCCGATGAGCTCTTCTTCATGCAGGTGAGTTTGCCACGTACCAGTCATGTAAATGGAATCTTAAAAAGTTTGTTTCTTGGGAAGTCTGCCTTTTTTTTGTTCCTTAGAGAAGTGACGGGTATAATCATGCGTATATTAGCACCTGAATAGAAGTTCTAGACCCTCTAGAAACATTCTAGAGGCTAATGATCTGATTGACCGTTGAAACATGAGCACTCACAGTGCACCTTCACCCTCTTCTACTCGCCTCCTCCAGCGTTCGCTTTGCTAGAGTAAAAAGAGTGAAGGGTTTTGTGGGAGGAACGTGTCCCGCTGTCCCTGACCTGAGACGGACTACGGTAAAGTATCTAGGTACAACTAAAGTAGCACAAAAGAAACAAAGACAAGAGAGCGCACGGGATATCTAAGAAAAATCGACACGTCTCTCCACAACCAGCCTTCTGCGACTGGAGAAGCAGAAAACGAAAAACACATTTGCAACATAGGATTTTTGTTTTCCATACAGGTTTTCTTTAATTGCGTCCTGTGGTGTCCAATCAGCCGTGCCGCCGTTACAGGGGTGGGGTACTCGCGACGTGTTGGTTATTCGACGGCGATGGGGGCGTCTCGGATGTACTTGTGCGGGCGGCCGAAAGAGGGCACTTCGGGCGCTAGTTGAGCCTGCTGCTGCAGCGCCGTCTGAGGGGAGACCGCCGGCAGAACGCGGTTGATGACCGTGGGCGCCGCTTCGGGCGCTCTCGTCGCATTCACACACGCTGCACGAAAGACAAGAAAAGCCACGACCGGTGTGACGTCCTCGCCACGCTTTTGCCTATAGACCCTTTCTTCAAGGGCGCCGCCATCTTGAATTGTCATCACTTCCAGTATGGGCGAAAACATTGTTTTGCCGTCGCCACGCCAGTAGAAGACACTTAGGATATATAAGCGTAACCGTCACACATTCTCGTTTGGCCTCCCCTTATTTTTTACTATTTGCAGGTTGAAACGTTGGATTATTTTTTCGTTGCTCATACCGGATACGCCTATTAGGTGGCTGGGACGAGATTACACAGAAAAGGTCTAGACGGTGAAAAACTGGGGGAGAGGGGGAGATCGGCTCAGGCGGGAATGTCAAAGCGCCAAGCTTATAGTGGAGTGATTAAAGGGCATACACGCAAAGGCTATCCTTTCCGTTCTTCAGTCACGTGGGTTCCATATCTGGTATGCGGGACGAAAAATAAATAATAAGACATTTCAACCTGAAACATGCGAGAAAATACAAGTGAGGTAAAACAAAAATGTGTAACAATCCCGCTTTCTTTTTTTTTTTTTTTTGCGAACACTTTTAGCGGCGTGGAGAGATCAAAAAAGATGTTTTGACGCGTACCAGACGTGACGACATTCAAGATGGCCGCGCCCTTGTGGCAAAAGGTGTATTTATACTCACGGCCCGATTCCCGTTCAGCGCCACCGTTCCCAGCCCGCACTCGCAGTGGCTGTAGACGCAGCGGGCGTTGAGAGCGGCGCAGTCGGCGTGCTTTCCGCACCGGGCCCGCAGTCCCCCCGAGGGCCGAGGCTCGCAGCGCGAGGCGTCCTCCGAACGCCCGTAGCCCGGTCTGCACGCGCACCAGCCCATGGGCACCACGCAGTCGCTGAACGTCGTGGCACACTGCTCCTGCGGTCGCCGACGGTGCGCCCCCGCGTGCGTGCTTTTTTTGAACACTTGAGTTGTTCGAGGAAATGAAATGCGGGAAACAGACGCACACTTTGATACCTTAGCCCCATGTTAAAGGGAAATAATAATAATAAAAAATGAAAGACGTTTATAATTCCCAGTAACGCCGAATTAGAGCGCAGCTCTTGAGGAGGAGGAGGGGAAGGTACGGAGAGAAGGCTATGCCCCTCCTCCTCAACTGCTGCTCGCCTCCCATTTAGGGGAAAATTTTTCGCTAAATTTGGCGGAGAGTTTTTTCCGCTAAATTTCGTGGGGAAATTTTCTGTTGAATTGAGCAGGGAAATTTTTCCGCTAAATTTAGAGGGGAATTTTTTCCGCTAAACTGAGCGGTAAAAGTTTTCCGCTAAATTTAGCAGGGAAATTTACCCATAATGCACCTGCGCGGTGACGGCGACGCCGACGCCGCTCTAGCCGGAAACAAACGCCTAAAAGCTGCGCTCTAAAAAAAAAAAAAAAAGCAGTCGAATGAGAGAATTCAAAACAAAACAAAAAAAAACATGCCTTTCGTTAACGCTCGTCAAAATACTAGGGCCTGGAGAAAATGAGCCATCTGCGTTAAAGGGGTACGCAAACGAAATAACGTGAGCCAGAGCTCGCTAACCTCGCTTCAAAGTCGGCCAGCGAGGAGCTCAATGCGTATCACGCTCGTGACGTCAATAGTTTATACACGGTCAAGGGCACTCACTCTAAAAAAGAAAAGAGAAGGGTGTACCCTTACGTATCCTTTTGTCACATAAAATACACCCCAAAACTTCAGTTCGGCGTACACTGCGGTCGAACTGACAATCCCAACTTTTACGAGGGGCTTGATAACAGTGCGGGATAGCATATAACACAGCTGAAGGACGTATCAAAGAACACAGAAAACAGAAAAACACTAAGATTTTGCAGTAAAACCAAAAAAAAACCGCTTACTTTTTTTTTTTTTTTTGCTGTCAGTCACACGCGCGTTAGATATCTCAATAAGTTGTGCAACTCAGCTATCAAGCAACTCATGAAAGTTGGTGCCGTCGGTTCGACGTCAGTGCGCTGTATGTCGAACTGAAGTTTTGGGGTGTATTATATATGGGACAAAAAAATGTAAGAATATACTCTTTTTTTTTTTTTCTTAGAGTGCTATAGTTGCGAGCCTTGCCGCTTGGTGGCGTCAACGCGTGACAATCTCGCCTAGTAGTGATATCCGAGACGTGTACTCCCTATGGCCCATACATAGCTTGCCCGTAACGTCATTCGCGGCCATACCGGTATTTCATGTGCCACGGACGTTCGGTTTACCGTGTTGGTTTGGCACCGCAGAAGTAGTAGCTCTGTGCCCAGCCATGGCGAAACCTGCAAGCTCTGTATACAAGGCATGCACTGGGTGCCATATTTGAGCGCGCTTTCACAGCGCATCCAAACAAAAAAATCAGCAGAACCCATCCTTTGGGAATGATTATCTACGTTAATGCGAATAGCATCAAACGGTGCGGAGTTTTGCGCGTTCGTCAGGTGGCCGGCACACTCTAGATACGCCAGCCCACTCTTGAGGCGATTCTAAATTTGTTGACACTTTCACAGCCCTGCGCACGATCTCCGCAGCCCAGCACGTGCGTTTGTGTCACTTAGGAAGGCGAGCAAAGCACGCGCCATACGCACAAACACTCAAAATGGTACCGACCAGACTTTCTGGCGTCTCAGCTAGTCTCAACCAACGGTACTCTAAACGGTTGTTTATATCTTTACCATAGGACGCGCTTACAGCGCTGTCACAGCTACCGGTGCGCGCGCGTTCCATGCACGAGGGCTCATTCCGCTCTCGTGAGGCTGAGCTTAGAGGTCTCCCGAGCGCAGGAGAGGGGTGAGCTAGAGGGAGAGGGTGAGCGCGGGAGAGGGTGAGCTAGCCCTCGTGCGTGGAACGCGCGCGCACCGGTAGCTGTGACAGCGCGGCAAAGCGCGTCCTATGGTAAAGATATAAACAAATGTTTAGAGTGCGGTGAATGACTGCCTTCATAGCTCTGTGGTTAGCGCGTCTGCCTGCTGATCAAAGGGTCAACGGTTCGAATCCCAGCCGGCGCCGGTCTTTTTTATTTATTTATCGACCCGCGGCGTAAGAGGTTAGATAGCCAGATAGATATATAGATAGATAGATAGATAGATACATAGACGAAAAGTGCGTGAAGTATCCAAAGAATGCTATTCGCATTAATATTCGCATTAAAAAAGGGGGGGGGGGGAGCTGGGATTGCAGCCAATGCCACTACCACGAGAGCTCAAGGTCCCTGCTTTGAAGCGTTCTTCTGCAGAACGAGCGCTCGCTCTAGAAATGCAAGGCCAGGAACGCGGGCTAACTCGCGCTTGTAGCTTTGGCTGCAGTCTCCGCTTATGAGCGTTCTCCGCCAAGTCACATTCGGGACTAAGTACCTCCACGAGCGAGCCATACTGCCGCCAACTGGCGCTGCTTCTGAGGAACTCATGACGTGACGGCATTGCAATGGAGCTTCACAGACCGCCATCAGACGCAATTTTGAAATCTCTTCATTTTTTTTTAGATGCGGAGCATCTCTTGCTCGGTTCTATGTCCCGCGGCGTCGTAGTCCGCACCCACAACCATAGAGCAATATAGTACTACGTAAAGAGCGGACACTTCCATAGGCCCCAGCGGCCCAATTCAATGTCAGCGAGCGCACCCAGCGGCCAGTATAGTCCCTAGTTGAGTGTTGAATGAATGGATACACGCAGTAACAGCTGGCCAGATGAATGAATGGATTCAAGGCGAATTCTGGCGATATTTTTGTATTGGGTAGTAGCATGCGCCCTCTAGTTTAACGAGTCAGTGTTATTGTAACTAGCATGGTTTTTGTTTAAAATAGAATTGTTTTATAAGCATACCTTAATTGTACTGCAGAAGAAAAGTCATCCAGCGCTACATATAATTCAAACTGACCGCACACCGAAAAGGATATTTTCACATTTGTGCTAACTCTCTTGAAGGGACGACACCAGGGATTGACACACAAAAGTATTTATTTTTGTAACTATGACAAGCAAAACAAGCATCAACTCTGAAGACAAGGAGTGATGTATGTTATTCATACATTACAAAAATAACAATACACATGCAAACTGTATGAATAACGCGTCAACAGTTGTACACTGCAAAAAAAAGTACTGTATTACAGCGAGACTTACAGCGACTAATGCAATGTGATGGAGGGCATTTAAAAAAATTACCGTCCAAGTTCCATGAAAGGTGCTCGCACATATGACCATGTGCTGAAAGGCGCTTGCACATATGACTGGCCCAGTGGCTTCTAAATTCAATGACCGAATGCAAATGTCCGTCAACAAAGAAACTATAGTCACAATACTTCTTACATATACCGTATACCATGACCGCAACGGAGGAATGACTAGAAACCTGCACGAGACAACAAGCCGCGGAACCAACTCAACGCACACAACGAGGCAAGAGACACAGACCAAGCAGCCGAAGTATCCGCCCCCCGTCGAGTCCACGACTCCGAAGCCAACCGTCCTGCCGCAGCCATAGCCACAGCCGTTAAAGTTGTTTTTGAAAGTTTTCAAAGTTCGTAATAATTTTAAAAGTTTACTCTATACAATGAAGTTATTTATTAATAATATATATCTGACAAATGTTCAAAATAAGTGGCACTGTTGCGCCTACTAACGGCCAGTAGAGTCCCTAACTCCTGGGCCGCGAAACGGCTTGAGTGGCCACTCTTTACGTAGTACTATATTTCTCTATGCCCACACTACGCACGCGCAACTCTCCTCCTTCCCTCTCTCCAACAGCTGCGCGTTACTCTCTCCGCTCTCTCTCTCTACCAGCTGCGTGCACTGCGCGTGCGTTCGATTGTACTCACACCGCGCGCGCACGCGCAACTCTCCTCCTCTAGTCTCCTCTCCTTCAAGTGTGAAAAAAAAAAATGAGCGGCGAGCGTTCCAAGTTTCTCTGCCGCGAGCCGCGACGAAGGCTCGCGTAGGGGGTTACGCTAGGGCAGTCGGTGGCGCCATCTCTCGACGTCAGCACGCAACTGACTCTTCCCTCGGAACCAACACGATGCTCCGCATCACCCCATGGTTCCCCTCGGGAAGATGGTGTTTTTTAAGATTAGTTCTCTTGACATCTCTGCCGGCAGCCGAGAAACACTAGTCTAGGTTTGTGTTTTCGGGGATGCCGGCACAATAAATAAACCAGATCTAAACAAAGAAATAAGTGCAAACATTTCGTTTCTGTACTTCTTTACAGGGGCGATGCAACAATTTTTGTACCTTCAATAAATACAGCTTAGAATTATTCCTTGGCATTTATAACCTACGAAACACACGTTGCTTTTTTCTCCACGCATTGCCAGTCGCAGAAAAAGTCCGAGAAAAACGAACACCGTGTACTCCCTCAACTCGCAGCCAGAAAAAGCGGCCACGTGATCTGGAGCCGATTATATGCCGCCAATGTTTTTAACATAGCCACGCGTTGGGGTTGGCAGAGCACAGGGCGCGCGCTGAGTTCCACGCATTGTTAAAGGTTCGGCTATTCCCGTCATCCCAGCGATTGGGCACGAGCCACTACCCGAATGCATGTCGAGGCATTGATTGTCACGAGCCAAAATCGAATGCCTACGCAGTCTTCGTGTCCACTGTATGAGCAGCATTTAAATATCGTCACAGCGGAGATCGCAAAGCTTGATGACGCACTCCCGGGGATCGCATTGTTGGCATTGTCCCCGCAGCTTCGTCATCATTAAGTTTTGCGAAGGAGAGACTGAAAGAAAAGGTCCGCTTTTATCTTTGGAATTCCACCGCGACGAAAGACGCTTCTTGGTCAGTGGCGTTGCGTTCGAGTATTCTTGGGTCCCACTAGTGCCAGTAAGCTGGTGTAAAGTGAGAAACGTTCCTACCCAATATCGTTGCGCAGCCTCTTGAAGTCCTTATTTCGAACCCTTTTTGTTCACGTTCCGCCGATTGAAAAGCACGGCGAAAGAACCCAAATACACACGTTACCTCGCCACACCACCGTATTTTTTCGCCTTATAAAGTCCGTCTGCTATGGACACCGAATGTCAATAGAACCACACGGGAACATCATAAGGTCCGTCTGAAGCCAGTTACAGCAGCGCCATCTTCTGAATGCCGCCGTCAACAAGCAGGGCCACACTAGCTCGGGCTCCAAGCTGAGCTTCTTTGCTCCGTCCAGTCTTAAAGGAGCGGTGCAACGATATTCAATGGGAATGTTTTTCACTTTACACGAGCTTACTGGCACACCTGGGACTCAAGGATACTCAAACGCAACGCCACTGGCCAAGAAACTCCTTTGTTGCGGTGTAATTTCAAGGACAAAACCGATCATTTTCATTCAATCTCTCCTTTGCAAAATATGATGACGTAAAGTGGGGATCGCAGTACACCCATATGACGATATTTGAATGCTGATCATAGATTGGACCCGAGCATTGCGTGGGCACTCGATTTGGGCTCGTGATAATTACTAGCTCGAGAACCATTCGGGTAGTGGCCCGTGTCCAATCGCTGCAACGACGACAATAGCCGAGCCATAACAATGTCTGGAACTCAGCGCGTGTACTGTGCTTTGCCAACACCAGCGCGTGGCTATGATCAACATTGGCGGCATATAATCGGCTCCAGATCACGTGGCCGCTTGTTCTGGCTGCGAGTTGAGGGAGTGAACGCTGCTCGTTTTTCTTTAATTTTTTTCTGGGACTTCTATTGCGTGGGGTGAAAAACGAACGCGTGTTTCATAGGTCATTAACGTCAGGGATCCGTTTTAAGAGGTATTTGCGCAAAGTACAAAAATTGTTGCATCGCCCCTTTAAGCTGAAACTACAATCAAAGGTAGAAGTGCGAGCTAGCCCGCGCCCAGGGCTTTGAAACGCGCATTTCTAGCGCGTTTGCTCGTTCTCGGGAAGAACACTTCAAGGCAGTGACCTCGAGTTCTCGTGCTTGTGGCATAGGCTGCAGTCTCAGCTTAACGCAAAAAGCAGAATTGCTGTGTGTATGTTTATAGAACCGGAAGTTAGTCTGCCTCAGTGGGCGTCTGGGGTGTCTCAGCTGTAGATGAGCAATTTAGCCAGTGCGCGGTACAACCGCTAGTCTCGGGTCTTTAACGTGCACCACGCAGTAGTCTCAGCTTAGGGTGAACGTGCGGTCACCCTCCGCTTCTTTCCGGTATGTTCGGGGAAAATTGATTATGATCTTAAGCCCGAGCGTGCAGCAAGCCTTGTGCAGAGCCGCCATGTCTTCGCCAGGCGACCGCCTCCCGCTCTCAGCGTCGACTTCCACAACTACGCATTCGACCTTTGGCCAGCGTTGGCTAGCCAAAGGCCAGCCCAATGGACGCCGATTTACGTGATTGTAAGACGATGTGTTCAGTTACTTCTCGAGCTGGCTGCCCTTGAAGTCACTGGATCCCAAGTTCCCCTTGCGGTCGTCATTTTGGTCCGTGGAATGAGCAGTCTCTCCTTGACCTGCCCATTCTTGGCGAGGCAATCTCACTTTTCGCTAACAGGCTGCTTTAAGGCCTGTTCACACATAAAGCGAAGCGCTACAAGCGTAGCGCTTACCCTTGCGCTAAGCGCGTGCTGACGGGAGCGTTCACCAGCTTTGTATCGCACCGTCAAAACTGTTGCTCATGGCAGACGATAAGTAGCTGACGGCACGTGAGGAGCGCTACATTAGCGCTTCGCTGCATGTGAGAACCGACCTTTATGTACACATTTATTTTTTTTATGCCGAGATTTTGATATCCACGCACCGGCGAAAAAAGCGCACATCTTCGCCACCGTCAATACAAGGGCGTCGGTGCCTGGCGGCACTGAAAAAGAATTTTGCTGTCTTGAAATACACAAGAAGAGCGGTGCCATTTCATAGATTCGTGGAGATAAGCATTATCAATAGATTGATTGCACACACAGTGCTAAATGCGCTTATATTAGCGGCGAGATGTTTTGGTGGCGCCCTCCTATGGTTCCCCCTTGTGACGTCATTACCTAGCAAACAACAAGTTCGATGGTGTTTGTTTTTAGCATGGTGGAAGCTTGAAATCATTGCGCTCTCAAGGGAACACTGCCAACACCGTCAAAATTAAAGTTCTTTCATTCCTCTTATTTCCGTCGATGATAAATCCCCTTTCCGACGTCATAGTCAGCGTTCGGCCAATCGTGGAAGGACGACCACATGCGACGCTTTCGGTCGCCCACGTCGCCAATTGTCGAGAAACGCTTTCACTACGATGACGCTCCATAGCCATCTTGGCGCGACTGCTTCAGAACGACCCTTTCGAGCCTTCAAAAATTTGGAAAAGGGACAGAAATGGTGATTGCAATGAAGACCGAATTGCCTTGCAAGCTTTCTGACGTCTGTATATTAGTATCCCTTTGTATCCTGCTAGCAGGCAGGGAAGACAATGGTGCTACTTTCCCAAGATCCGTTGACTTAAGTTGTCCCGAGGCGTATGAAGCACGGTTGTCCTGGTGACCCTAGTGGGAACCAATTTGCCTGTCGTTGGCAAACAGAAAGAGGGTTTCTCTGGGCGCACATTCACCGATTTCTTCCTAGAGAAATACCGAAATGGTTTTGTCGCTAAGTCCTGTCACGTTCCCGAGCCCTCAACCGACAAACAGTTTCTCGGCGGGCGACGCTGCATGATGAAGAATGATCTCTAACAATGCGGCCCGTACAGTGCCAAGGCACCAGACTCAGTACAACACCGACTCTATGGTAACTCGCAAGTAAGACGCACTCATTCACACCCTCAACCCTGTGTTTCGACACCACTTGAAGGCCGGGGCTGCCAAGGCGATATTTGTTTTCCTGACTCGATACTCGCTGTCTTTGGCGAACACCAGTTTTCGGAGTAAAGCTCGTGGAGCAACTATAGACTCTAATCCGAGGTACTGATTGATCGGAACGAAGCGAAATATTCGAAAGCAAAGTGTTGCGCAGCACTATAAATCCTAAAACACATGTCGTAAAAAAAAAAAAGTTACCGCAAATCCGACAAAACTAAATCCAAATATATATATATATATATATATATATATATATATATATATATATATATATATATATATATATATATATATATATATATATATATATATATATATATATATATATATATACGGAAGAAAAGACGCACTTGAGACGGTTGTTTGGAGCACGTGGTATGGAGTTTTAAAACATATTATTCGGTTGTTGCTGTCTTTTCTTCTTCTTTTTTGAATAAAGAAGCAAGAAGAAAATGGCTGCGACCCATTGCAGCCATTCCAACGATGCGAACCTGTCACGTGACCAGGCGCCCCACGCGTTGCTGCGCCCCTCCCTAAGTTCACGTGACACGGCACTGGCTGCGCTGGAAGGTGAAACGGCAGACGAAACACCAATGTCCCTGTAACTCGCGGTCATATATAAACAATCGCGAGCATGGCGCCCAGACTGGTACCCCATAAGCCTCGGCAAGCTTGCAATGGAGCATAGCCATGGCAAGCTTGCAATTACACGGACTTTCCGGCACGAGCAGCAGAGACACGGCGGTGTCCAGTCGCCTTGCTGTAGATAAAGTCACTGGATCCTGGGAAAGCGGCGTCAAGCGGTCGCCATTTTGATTCAAGGAAAGAGCAGTTTCTCCGATCTACATTCGCTGGTGGCGGGTAGCCGCGTAGGGCTACCGGGCACCTTGTATTCTTGTATAGGGAGTATTCACTGGCGGCCATAGCTGTGTGCGTGAATGCTGAGCGCGTGCTGACGGCGAGCTTCCGCAGTTCTTTTGCAACGTGCATTCCGCACCATCAAGAGTGCCGGTCTTAGCAGCCTATTGATGTAAGCTCGTTCTGAGCATGCGCTCTAAACAGCACCCACAAATATGGCTTCCAGTGAATACTCCCTATACCCTTGTATACTCTTGTATACCGCGATATCACTATCCAGTGTACACCGGCGAAACGAGCGGGCATCTCTCGTATACCGCCGCAGCATGCGGCATCGGTGCCTGGAGGTATTGAAAATTAGTCATCCTGTCCCACGGTGTAAGATACACTCTTTAGGTGAGGACACGTGCGGAGCTGAACGCGCGGCGCGAGGAATCAGGATAGTGTTCGTTCGACGGGCATCCGAAAGGCTGCATTATTCTCCGGCCACCGTGCCCGTAGAGTGCCTTCATACAAGCGCGCGCGTTTGCTTGAGTGGTGACATCTCAGCCATTTTTACGCCCAATCGTTTTTTTATGCATTTTGAAGTGCGCGCAATCCGGTGTCGCTCAGCTCGAGCGCGTAGCTTTGGCTAATGCATAGACGCCATTTTAGCGCCCAGGTCACGCACCAAGTGCGCGAGAGCGTCACGCGCTGACACATTCAGTGCAACAATGGATGTCTTCACCCTGAGACAGACAGACATCTAGGCACCCTACGTGCCCGTAAAGCCCCTCTATCCTGGGAAAAGTGGCGCCATTCATTGTTGTGGAAATGCTCGAGACACGTGCCGCGCGCCACTTCTGGGAAATTCATGGCGTCTGAAATCTAGCTCAGTGCTGCGCTGTGCCGCCATGATCTTCCCTAGGGCTGCATGTTGCACGTGCCTCGTGCATCGGCGCACCTTGCGCTACTTTTGAAACATGAAGGGGCTTTACGTGCTCGCGGCTGACAGCGGCCGGTGGCCAAACGGCGAAACTGTGTGAGAGCGACAAAATTATCTCGTTGCCATGACACCCCGGTAGACCGTGGTCTTTCTGCACGAGCGACAACCTCGCTGGAGCTCTGCGCGTGTGGAGCATGAGGCGGCACGAGCCGTCTTTGCCGTGCCCACGGGTCGACGAGTCATCTGCCGTAGACGCTGAAACCATAGTGAGAGAGAGAAAGAGAAAGAGTCAAGCGAACTTTATCTGCACTGCGCGAGGAGCGCGCTGTCCTCACCTAAAGGGTATCATCTTACACCGTGTCCTGTCCTCAGATACGAAAGAACAACATCATTGTAAGAGATTCGTGGTGATCAGCGCGAGTGATATGGGCATTGCGTGCACAGTGTCAAATACACTTACGTTGGCGAGGAACGCTTTCAGTATAAGATGATGCTCCATAGGGATCTTGGACCGGCTAGAGTTCTCGTATAGGCTCCCTACGGGAGCCAGAGCTGCGCGTTCATACCCGTAGCGCCGTCTTTCCTGCACGGCATGTTGATCCAGCTCCTCACGTGACTGAATTCGGCGAATAGCGGCGCCGCGCGTTCGAGGCGCGCGGCGCGCTCAAAAACAGGGGAACGTACGCGGGGCCGTGCAACGTCTGCTTTCCTGCACGGCACTTGATCCGGCTCCTCAAGTGATCGGATCACGGCGAATAGCGGCGCGGCGGCACGTGGAAAACAGACGCGCAACTCTGGCTCCCGTCCAGAGTCCCAGAGTTCCTCTACAGGAACTCCGGGACCGACTGGTTTAGAATGTCCTTTTGGAAGCTTCGAAAAATTTAAAGGATCGAATACTAGGGCAACAGAGACCGAACAACCCATCGCCTTTCGAGGTTTTGGTCGTGTATATGTTAGTATCCCTTTGTATCCTGCTAGCAGACAGGGAAGGCAATGGCGCTACTTTCTCCAGCGACACACACCGTACAATGAAAACGTTCGCAGTGCCTTGCGATATGCGTCACAAAGGATGCCGCGTATCCCACGTGGTATTCTCGGAGGCCATAATCTAATCGATGAATTCGAAAGCGAAGAGTGCGCGTGCACAGCTTTGATAGACGCTCAACGTGAGCGGATCCACAACATATAGAACTGAGAGAGAGGGAGGAGGAGAGGGGTGCGTACGCGGAGACGTGAGAATACCGAGCTCTGATTGGAAGAACTAGTCGGTCGACACAGAGGCTATAGATGCGTCGTAGCGGCTGTATGTACATGGCCGCCACCATAGCCGACCTTCCGTTTTTGTTTCCTTTGGTTCCGCTTACTTCACTTCCTCATTGGGGACTTTTCGTAGATCGTATTCTAGAGGTACGCTTTGCTATAGCGGGAGCTCGTGCCGTCACTTCGAAGTATGGATTGAGCACGCGGCGACCGCTGGGCTCACTCTCCGTAGCGTATACGCGATCCACGAAAACTCTCTATTACCGCAGCAGGACAGGCTATTGCCATCCTAGATTCCATCGGGTCCTTCTCCCTAGCGTTGGCCCTTCTGGAGGCTCATCAACGCCCGCTTCGGTAGCTCAGCATCTCGGTAAGACGAGAGAAGGTCAGCAATGGCGGCTGGAATCTGGTGCGTGTGCAAAGCGTCTCGGTGAGTGTAAAGGCCGGTTCTCACATGCTGCGAAGCGTTGATGTAGCGCTGCTCAAGCCTGGTTCAGACAGTTGCGTTTGACTGCGTTTGACTGCGTTGCGGCTGCGAGAACCCAGGACATCCCTGCTGCTTGTATCGCGTGCCAAGATGATTCCTTGAATTGGATTCCACGCTTCATTCGAAGCACAGATGTGCCGGTGACTCGCTTTCGGTTCTCGACGCAACGCCGTCAAACGCACTCAAACGCAAGTGTCTGAACCGGCCTTCACATGTCGTCAGCTACTTATAGTCTGCCAGAAGCAAGGGTTTTGACGGTGCGATACAAAGCTGGGGGACGCTCCTCGAGCACGCGCTTAGCGCGAGGTCAGGGCTATGCTTGTAGCACACCGCTGCATGTGTGAACAGGCCATAAAGTTACTAAAGAGCGTCACAAGTGGCCGTGCCACGGCCGTTAATTTTAGCGGACTTAACCATAATTAGAGAGTTTTTCTAGATTGTTTCCGCTGTCTCGCAGCATTCTTGGCACGATACGAGATTCGAGACTCTGTAGGCGAGACTAGCGCCGCGCATGCGCATTAGTGGCGTCTTCGTTCCGGGGAGCGTAGCGCAGGTGGGAAAACGTTCTACGAAAACTCCCTGTTGAATCATGGCAGTTAACGTACTATTGGGACAAAGATATATGCGCGTCCTTCTGCTGCGCATTCTTTGTTTCCATACTTAATTAAAAAAAAAGATTAAGATATATTTCTTATCTTTACAAATTGGGCTTCGAGTAGTTTTTGAGCGAAAAATGCCCTCATTCTCGAAAGAAGACGGAGAGAATGCGCGCGTACTTGGAAAGTAGCAGCGCGCTCCCAGCTTGGCCTCCGGCCAGCAGACGGTGTGCAGGGAGTGCAGCCTGAAGGGGTGTCTCTCGTCCACGCACGCGCAGCGGTTCTCCACGCAGCGAGCGCCTCGGGCCTCGCACTTGCCCGGGACGGCACTGCCGCACGTGTCCGTCAGGGCGGTCCGCACCAGGGCTGTGTCCGAAGCCACCTGGGCGGAGTCGAGAGACCGCGAGGTCCTGACGTCAAGCCGCCGCTGCATTCGGTGGAGCGCTGCTGTCGGCGCATGCGCGCAGACGCTTCACTTCCCGCGAATCTGGTTTCTGCGCATGCGCGGTGCCCACACCAGGTGTGGGCACCGCTTGTAAACAGTAAACAGTTTGTAAAGAGTTGGAGCTTGAGTAAGTGGCAGCAGTGAGTTCCGACTGCTGAGTTTACCGCGTCCTAAAAAGTGGTCCCTCGTTTTCCGCCTTATGACGTCATTGAAGAACCACGCTGTCGTCGGCAGAGATCCTGGCGGTGTCGAAGCAGTGGTGGTGGTCGTGAAAGACGCTTGTTCCGCTGAAGGTCGCCCTCCAGTCAGACAGTCCACGGAACATTCGGCAGCCAGAAGTTGGAACGCCATAATGACAACGACACTCGTACTTTTTTTCTTTTTGCCGGAAGCTTTATGTTTGATTGTCAGGATCACGACATCCGGCAGCAAGACCCTCTGGCTTTTGTGACGTCATTTGTTCCGACTTCAAGACCACTGTCCCGAAGCGGACAGCAGGACGGCAATAGGGATGCCAAAGACAACACCAGTCGGTAACGCGTTCCCGGCACCGTAACTTTAGTCCCTAACAGGGTGAGAACGGCAGAGCGTCTCTTTTCGAACGCCTGGCCTCCAGCACGCGCTTGTTGCCTTCCGTCGAGCTTTGGCTACATGCGCGTGCACGTTCGAAGCTCAGCCGACGCCGAAACGGATTCCAAGCTAGGAAGCTCGCGGCTGAAGGCGGGACAACGGAAACTCGTCCCTTGCCCTTCTCACTCTGCCAGCGACTATGCGTACCCAAATTAGTGGGTGGCCCTAATCGATACGTCAAAAAAGTGACGTGCTAGGTTTTGACTCCTTTTTCCTTCTTTTTTTTTTTTTTACAGCGGAGCTGTTAAGGGCTAGTTTCCCCAGGATCGTGTCCCCCCCCAAAGAAATGTCTACACAACACTCTGGACAGCTACCGCCATCTATGAGCGACGGCGGCAAGCCAAGTATCTGGTTGCCGCCGTCGCTCATAGATGGCGGCAGCTTTTCCACTCTGGCTTGCCGACTTGCGGCCGGCCATTACTTCCCATTGCACAGCTCCGCTGGTCTTCCCTTTTCACCAGAGTGGAAAGCCTGAAAGTTTTTCTCGGCACCTTGAAGTCTGCGAAGGAGTTGCACTTGAACGGGTAGACGCCAGTGTCCGTGGGCAGGACCTGCCATCCCCCGATGCGCAGCACGGACACCTTGGCCACGGTCTGGCTGTCGTTCAGAGCGGCGTTGCTCTCCTCCACGTGGCCGATGTCCTTGAGGTCGCGGTCGTACAGCGTCCAGAACACGGTGCCGAAGTTGGTGTATCCCACCGTGCACGTGAGCGTGAGCACGTCCTCGCTCTCGTTCAGGGTCAGGTTCTTGGGCGTGATGACGGGCAGGCGCTTCATCACCGCGAGCCGAGAAGAAGCCTGCGATATGGGTCCGTTTCCTTCGTTGAACATACCACGAGCGACGCTTTACACAGAATGGGCGCGTTCGCAAATTCACAGTTCCAACACGCGCGTGTTCGTCGCTCTTGTGCAGTGAGCCAAGCGTGGACCATACCCACGAACACTGAAAATACAACCGGTCAGCAGTATTTTTTAAAGGTAATAATTATCCGTTGGTTTGCATTCGCGCAACAACTGAAAACGACAGCCGCAGCAGAGTCACGCCCGGGTTAAATTTGTATGAGACGTGGCAGTCTGTTAAAAGAAAAGTAACGAGCCAGCTGTTTCGCCTACGACCGGCCAAGCACAGACCAAGAATATGGGCGCTACTCACCTTGACCTGTGCGTCGCTTAGCTGTAATCCCTGCACTGGCTGTCATGTTGTGTATACAGTGAACAAGTGTTCCGATAAATGATCGTCGCGCTCGTTCTATAGTTTCTGTTAACTGCACCAACGCAAGTGTCCGAACCAGCCTTTAAGTTTAGAATAAAACCTTGAGCATCGAGTCCTTGATTTTCTGTAACCGAATCACATTGCCGAAACGTGACGACACCTGAAGACTGATCCCCGTCTCCCTTTTCAACTCTTCTAACTTTAACTATCAAATTCAGCTTCTAACTATATCCTTCCTCAACCTCCCCTGCTGCATTATCTCCAGAGCCATTGAAAGGGCGCTAATGTAAGTGATAAAGATAGTGATATTTATTTTAGCTGGGGAGAGCCGCGGTCAAGATGTCCTAGTTGTATAAGAAGGTGTTTTTAAGACCTGTTCACGAGAGCCCTTCGCGATTCCATGGCCGTTTGTTCCCACTAGTTCCTGTCGCTCCCTACCTTCTGAAGAAAGAACTCCTCGGCGTTTGAGGTCTGCACCGTCCAGGCAGCCATGAGGAGGCCGCAGCTAAGGCACACGAGACTCTTGTCTATGCACAGCCGCATGGCGGTCTGACGGACTAGTTGCCCTTGCTGGAGCTTTAGGAGCGAGTCGGAGTTCGGCCGCTGCCTCCTGGACCACGACAGGAACTCGTTCCCGATCGATGGGATGCTATGACGCGGCTGGGGTTGCAGCGGGAAGCCGAGCACAGAAAGTCTTCTTCTTCTTCTTTGCTTTCCTTCATTACGATATAAGCGTATTTATAGCGGCCAAATTGACTGATACTCTCGCTGCATGACCCACGGATCGTAGGTTCAATCCCCACCCCTGTCCGTTTCGATCTGGATGAACATCGTACCGGCGTGCGGTCGTGGATCGCTACTGCGCGATGCTTGTTCATGACCCCAGGATAGCAGTCGTACTGCACTTGCTTAACTTCTCATCTACAGTGGGTAACAATGTTGTCGGCCATGGGATACTAAACTCCTGCTGTCTAAAAACTAACGGCTAATTTTTTTTTCGATTGATACTGATGGTATGGGGGTCTAGAGGGGAGGTGTGATGATTGCACGGGCGCTTTTGCTTGAGTTATGACAACTCAGCCAATTTTCCGTGCAGTCGTTTTTTATGCTTTTTTGACGTACGCACAAACCGGTGTGACTCAGCTTGAGCGCGTAGCCTTAGCTACTTTGGCTATTGGGGGGATCGGTGGTCAAGTGGGCTAGCGCACACCAGCTCGGAGTACGTGGAGCGAAAGCTCGCGCTACAGAGCCCAGGGGCCCTATTGGAAGCGAGCATGCCGGCCGAGTCGCGTCGGTCGCCTATTGTTTGCCTATTGTTTGTCGTGGTTGAAGGCAGTTATGAACTCGAAAGTTTCTTCGATAGCCGGTTGTAGCGCTAACCCGCTACAACGCACAACCAATGCAGCGACTGGCAGAAGTTCCTCGGTCAAAAGGACCCGTTTGCCGCTAGGGGCGCCCTGGTCGGGGCAAGAGGAAGCGAGCATGCCGGCCGCGTCGCGGCGGTCGCCTATTGTTTGCCTATATTTTGTCGTGATTGAAGGCAGTTATGAATTCGGAAAGTTTCTTCGGTAGCCGGTTGTAGCGCTAACCCGCTACAACGCACAACCAATGCAGCGACTGGCAGAAGTTCCCGGTAAAAAGGACCCGCTTGCCACTAGGGGCGCCCTGGTCGGGGCTTGAATTAGATCCGCACGGCTCCTATGTTGCACGGTTTGGAGTCCCACGGCGACTATGGAGAAGGAAGTGACGTCAATAACGCAGCAAATGCAGATTGGATGTTGATTGATGCATCTTCGTACCACCATCATCACACGCAACGTCAGTGCTTGGAGGCATTGAAAATAATTTTACTGTTTTGAGACACGCAAGAAGAGCAACACAATTGTAAGAGATCTGGGGAAATAAGCATGAGTGATAAGTTTATTGCATGCGCAATGCCAAAGACGCTCAGATTGGCCGAGGAACGCTTTCAGTACGATGATGCTCCATAGCGATCTTGGTGCGACTGGTTTTGGCGACCCTTTCGAAGCTTTGAAAGGATCCAAAACGGCGATCACCATGGCAACCCACAGCGATGAGCCGATCACCGTGAGAGGTTTTGTCGTCTGTATGTTAGTGTTTGTGTCCGGTTAGCAGGTGGGAAGGCAATGGCGTTACTTTCCCAGATCCAGTGACTTTAGTGGCGCCTTGAGTAGCTGAGCTTTGGGGACCTCAACGCCGAGGTCACGTGGTTTCCGTGCAGTTCTGGATTTACTGAGACGGATGAAAACAGGGGAAAATGAATACCATACACGTTAGTGACCTTCCAAAGTGTACACCGGTGATCTACCAATGCATCCTCACCACTACTGGTTTTTCATTCAATCTTTTATTTTGCTGCTGAAAGGGGGAAAAAAAGAAGCAAGAGGTCCTAAGGAATGGTCACGGTGGGAATGGTAGACACACAGGCGAACTAACTTGTGGCTGATCCAATATATATTCAGTCGAACACTACGACACGAGACGTTCCGTTTCGCGTTCGTCTTTTCTTATGTCCAGTCTTGAGACCATGCTCAAGAATACGAAGGTCAGCCCTCGCTGGTGAATTTCTTTCGTTAACTGTTCATAATGTTTGTGCTGAAAGATAGCTTTCGTTGCTGTTGTTCAGTCTAGTGGTCTCTCTTTCAGGAACGGGACAAGTACAGCAGGATAAACATTACTACGTTCCAGGAAGCTCGGTAAGAAACTATACACTAATGAACTTCCATTTTACGACGCAACTGCGACAATTATTGCAAAAAGAAGAAAATATTGCGCATACCTCACAGTGGCCTCGCGACAGTCCGATCTTTAGAGAACCATAGTTTGCACGGCGAGGAAGTCAGGAGAAAGGGAACACGTACACTCGACTCGGTCGAATGCTGTCTTTAGAAAGGCACAAAGGACATACTGCACGCGCATCCCTTGCGGGGTGTCGGAGCTCGTGCCGGACTGGTACGCTTAGAGCCACTAAAGAAGCTACGCTCTGAGTTCTCTGATGCTAGTTATCGTTAAGCCTTATCTGAAATCGCAGAAAACGGTCTCCAGTTCTGAGCGCAGTGGACTCACTATGGTCAGCGGCACGGTGCGGTGGCCCGCCGCGACCCCCTCTCCCCCCCCCCCCTCTTTCACTGCCCAGCTGCACCCCCTGAGCGCTGCACCCGGGGCGGTTCGCCCCCCCCCCCCCCTCTCTCTAGTGACGTCGCTGGCTGGGCGTCCTGGACACCATATCTGAAGCTCACGAAATCAAATTTTCGAACCGTAATGATCGCCAATTGCAGCTTCTTTGCACTTAGCACCAAAATGGCAAAGCCTACAAAAAAAAAAAATGGGAGATTGGAATGCCGATACTCTAGGCGTCGTTTAGTTTGTGGCACTAGTTATGACCAGTCAGAGCTGGCTTAATTTTACTCGGATTCCAGTTTGTCTTGTGGACAGCCAGAGCCGATCCCCTTGTTTTTGATTTTGTATTCCAGCATGAACCTAACCAGAATTTACCTCATCTATGGAACCCTAAACCGGATCACCTACCGTCACAGAGCAAAATACGAGGTGAGTAAACGAGTCTAGTTTTACACCCCCCCCCTCTTTCTTTTTTTTTAATGAATATCAGATGACGATGGTATGCTTTCGTACAATGCAATACTCATTCCGTATCCCCTAACACGTTTCTTTCGTTCATTAAAGAAGTTTTTGATTTCGTCGTTGTTTCTTTATGGGTGTATCTCAAACTATGTATTTCACACAAAAACAAAAAAAACATTCTCAAATTGTTTGCATGGGCGTCCCGGTTTTATTCGCAACTCCAACGGCGTGTCCTTAACTCTCTCTCCTCTGTTTCACGTGTCGGCCGCCAGGCCACGCCACGCATTCTGGAAATATGGAACGTCTACTGGCCGCAAGGCACCATGCCGTCAGCGTCACAGCGTAGACTGATTTTTCAAAGCCGTAAACATATTTTAGCCTCTCCGTTCACCGAGCTTACTCCGTAGATAGCAGCGACTTGTAGATAGCAGCGACTGGTAGGTAGCAGGTGCCCGCAGCGACACTCGCGTGCTAAATTTGTAGAAACGACTCCAGATTTTTTAGAGCGTGTCTTTACCGCTGCGTCGCGTTGCCTCCTCTGGAGTTGCGAGTGCGAAAAGCGCCACTAAAGTCCCACGCACGCTTTCTTTCGTCTGCGCTGACGAAAAGAATAGCAACGAAAAGAACGGCAACAAACCGGTTGGACGACGCACGACGAAACAGACCAATCTTACCAGCCAGTTTGGCTGGTAAGCTTGCACAGCTGCCGCGATGCATTCTGGGAACTTCAGTCTTTTGCACGTGCAACAACCTCGGTGGAGCTCTGCACGCGCAGCGCATAAAACAGCAGGAGCCGCCTCTCGTGCACTGCCACCTGCCTCCTGTGAGCTAAAGTTATGGCCGCGTCACGCATGCGCAGAACGCTTGATGACTTTGGTCTTTTAACGTCAATCAAGATTCGAGGTCAGCCACAAAACACGGTGGGAGGAGCGTAAAGCGCACGCGCAATTAGTTGCAGGTGCCTATAGCGACCTCTCGTGCTGTGAGTGAAGACTACTGGTTAGGTAATTTCACGTTTCCCGGACTATATTGCGCGCGCATGCGTGTTAGAGAACGCTGCTAACGGTGAGCTCGCGTCTCACCGATGCAGCGTGTGTTTGCGTCTATTATGGGTCCTGGAACGCGTGTCTGACTGGTGTGTTTATCTCGTCCTAAGAAATGTTGTTCCTTGGTTTCCGCCTGATGACGTCATAGCAGTGTCACGCTGTCGCCGGTCGCGATCCTGGCGGTGTTACAGAAGCTTCGGCACCCAGGAGTTGGGACCTCCGATGACAGCGACTCTCGAGTTCGCGCGTATACTTCCTACCGGAACTTCTACGCCCAACCGCCAGGATCGCGACGTCCGACAACGTGACACTTCGGCGCCTGTGACGTCATCTGTTGACACTCCGGGACCACTTTTGATGCATGGGCGGGGTAGGACGCGAAACGCTACCAGTCGAAGACGCGTATTCTGGTGCACCGTTAGTGTCCATTCTTTAGCGTGTTAATGCAGGCGTGTTTTCGTTTGTCTGCCGCAGCAAATCGAGCTGTTCTCCTATATGGGCGGCTTCATCGGCATCTGGATCGGCGTGTCCTTTCTCGACGTCCTGGACTACGGCGTCCAAGCGGTCAAGTGGATCACGGACAAGCGCAAGGAGCGCAAGCTCCATGAATTGCACAAGCAGCAGGAGAGGGACAAGATCGTCAAAACGATCCCCGTCAGACCGCCAAACACCCACCCGGACCTCTGGTAGTCCGGGCCCCCTGTCGGCACGCCGTGACATTCGCCGCCATCTTGCCCTCGGTGGTGGCTGCCGTGGGAAGACACGGGACGTGCCCTGGCGGGTGCCTTCTTATTGTCTGTCAGAACGGGCCCTTGAATTTGTTGTTTGCCATACCCGCTGCTTGTTGGCTGAAAATCGCTTTTTTTTTCCTCGCTTTCCAACTTTTAAATGTTGAAAAGTTTCCATCTGCCGTCGGTAACACCAACCGTGGACTAATGTTGACCGGCATGCGTTGTGCAAGTAACGCTTCCAAGTATACCTCCGCTTTCCAGCTTTTCAGGCTACGTAAGCGCTACCACGTGGCTTCAGGGTGGCCGCCTTGACAATGATCTCCCAAACGTCATCTGCTAAGTATCTTTTCGAGTATTTGAACATTTTTTGTTGTAAATCTTTCCAAGAAAACTATGTTTGTGTCGAAACAAACTAACCTATTCGTCCCAGTTAATTAGTTATACGAAAACTTACCGGCAATATATAAAGGTACTGTCTGGAGCTGGAAAACGCGAATGACACATAACGTGACCAAATCAGCAAAGCACCGCAGCGCCTCCTCGTGTCTGGGTGGCGTGTGAGCATCAGGTTCATCGGAGGACAAAGAAAGGGGTGGTGGAGAAGAGCTCTAGGCGGGCATGCGGTATCCATAAAGACAAATAATTCTGGACTGATCATCGTGGCAATTGATGATCTAGGACCATCACCCTACGTTTGCTTCTGTACAGCTCGCATGAGTACACTTGCTGCCCGATCGCAGGCTGGCGCTTGTAAATGCTGACACCCATATCATCGAGGGTCGTGTGTGGAGGTCCAACGATGATGTATGTTTCCTGAAGGCGAATATACCTCAGGCTATAGCTTAGAGTGCATCTTCTTATATTCAACAGATTTCGCTTCGTATACCCCTGTCAAGTGTTCTGATTTCACCGGTAAGTTTGTGCAGCCGTGATCGACATCCAGGTGATTAGACCTCTTCTTTCGCACGACACCTTGTTGAGGCACGGTGACAGAGCGACCCCGTCAGCCATCTTTGTATGACCATGGCCGGGCAATTTAGTTTGTTTGTTCTAGCTCGACCTCCCAGTGACACGATGTCAGCGAGGAGCGAAAACGGAATTAGTGCGTTCGCAAGGAAACGACAAGCATTGGAACGTATATTGGCTAGTTGCTCAGCAATTCGTGAAGCCCAAAAGTGAAGCGACCGCGAAGCTCGACGCTTATTGGTTGACGGGGAGAGATGAGGAACGAAAGGAGCTCGATCGCTGATTGGCTAGCACGGGAGGTCACGTGGCTAGGGGTGGGTGAGGAGGTGTTCACGGGATTGAGCGAGGGCGCGCTGACTGTGATTAGCGGTATCGCGACATTCCAGTACGCGTGAAGTTATCTCGACGAAGAGCGCCATGAACGTATGCATTTAGCTGCGCGGAATCTCAGTAAGGAACAGCGTGAGCAAAGATGTTAGACACCTGAGTTTGAGCACTAGAGACTAATACCACACTACACGGACTAACATCAGCGTGCTTGGGTATGAAGTGTAACCGCTGAGCGATTAAGCTCGAACGTCTCACAACACAATTGCCTCAGCAATTTGCTTATATATATATTTCTTTTTTATGAAATATTTTTTTTTTTTGGGGGGGGATTTCTACATACTTTTGTGTCCTTGTGTCTGTTACCATGCAGCGAAGTCGCCATTGGCTGTCTTTTTCTAGAATAGGAGAGAAGGAAAGATTCGGATTCTAGACGGAAGCAATCCCGGGGAACTCCTTAAACAAATAACGATCTCAGGGACCGGTATGGTTTCCTGGCGGAGTGGTTGTAAAAGACAGAGTAGGGCGTGCTAACTAGAGGGAGTGCAACGACATGGCCGTGCTGGGGACGCGTTACGCACGAAACGACCGCGACGCCATCTTCCGCATCGCTTGCAAACCGGCGTTTTCACAGAACGGTATCGCAGAGATCAGAAGAGAAGGGAACTTTACAACCGCTTATTCGAGCTGCAAACCGGCGTCCCCACAGAACGATATCGCAGAGATCAGAAGAAAAAGGGGGCTTTTACCACCGCTTATTTTGGGCGCTTGCCACGTTAAACAGTATGCGCAAGAATATCATAGCGCCGAAATCGTGCTTTCGCATCTGATTATCGGGTCCTCAGAAACGCGCCGTCACAACAATGATGTGACAGAGCCAGCGTATACAACAGCGACTCCACTTCTTTGTTGCCACACACGTGGCTTCATAGCCTCCGATAAAAATCTAGGCTGGGTCACAACACTCCCTCATTCTAGTACACTCTAGCCAGAGTAGTATACCTTCCTATGGATGACAGATGCACCATACTGGGGCAACTGTATATATACCACACTGATGTTTCCTAAACTTCCCGCTTAGCTCGACTTTGTAGACTGGGCCTTGGTTCCAGAAGGAAGTTGAAGATTACAATTCCTAACCCCACACAGTTGATGAATTAAAAGGGCATTTTAGCTGGTATAGGTAAGGCTACCTAGGATCGCTTCGCGCGTAGACAGGAATCCCCTTGATGTTAGAGTTGTTTAAGTAAGACGTTAGCCGCCGTGCCAGTTAACGCAAAAGAAAGGAAGTGACTTTCTTTTATTACTGAATGACAAAGCGTACAAGGACGAAGACGCGAATGCAAGTCAAGTGGCGAGTCTTTGTCCTGTCGTTGCACGTTCTATTCATGCGTCGTGACATCGAAAGTTCGTCGCACTTGCATCATGCTCATGCGCCAGGCATCTCTAGTCGCGCGACAACTCTTTTCTTGCAAGTACATAAAATGTTTCATATCTGGCTTATGCGTATCAAATGTGGAAAGGAAAGTATTTTTCTAATAGAGATCCGTCGTCTAACCAGTGGCGTCACAAGGGGGGGGGGGGGAGGACTCGGGGTGGGGCGGGCCACGGGGGGGGGGGGGAGTCGCGGCGGGCCACGCGAGAACGGAGGGGGGGGGCGGGGGTCGCGCGGGACGCGCGGGGGGGGGGGGAGTCGCGGCGGAACACGCGAGGGCCGGGGGGGGGGTCGCGGCGGGCTGTTGCCCCGGGTGCCGCTGACCCTCGTGACGCCACTGCGTCTATCTATATTCATATAAAATGTCGCGACGTGCAGATTCCGAAAACTGGCTCGAATGGTTACGCTTTGATTTCCATCAATATTCTCACCATGGGCACTGTCGCATTATTTGTTGAAAGGATCGAAAATCCGATCTACTCCTGTTTTGAACTGTAATGTACCACCGCTGACTCTAATAAATCTCTAGCGCGCTTTGTTCTTACGAGTCTTCGTTGTTGCCTCGTAACGCCTGCTTCATTACAATACCTCCTTCATTACGAGGTGTCTGGGACTTGGAAACAGCTGTAGACAACCTGCACTGCAATATGCAACTGTATGCTATTGCGCTGTCTGTCCCATGTAATACCATTGATATGCAAGGACGTTTAAATACCCCAGGATTCGGCATAATGTCTCGCTCAGAGACGCCGAAAAAAATGACAGAGCAGCAAATTGATGGTCGAGGTAAATTTGTAGACACCATGGTTTCTACAAATCACCCCTGTGCACAGGGGTGATTATTTATGAATGCGATAGCATTTATCGTTGCACACCGACAAATATAGCGGGGAACCTCAATTTTCTCGCCAAACTTAGAGGGAAACTCCCCGCTAAATTTAGCGTCGTCCTCCAGGTCGACGCTAAATCCTTGTCATCCTTGAGATCACCCTAGAGGTCGTCCTTGAGGTCGTCATAGACGTCGTTATTAACGTCGTCCTCTACGTCTTACTTCACGCCGTCCTTGACGTTGTCTAGGACAACGTCGAGGCCGACGTCAAAGACGACATCCATAACAACCTCTAAGATGACCCCTAGGGCGACGTCGTAGAGGACGACGTTATAGATGACGCCTAGGACAACCTCTGGGGTGATCTCAAGGACGACCTCTAGGACGACGTCGAGGACGACCTCTAGCACGACGTCAAGGTCGTCAGGTCCTTCGAAGACGGTGTGAATGAGAAGGACTGTGTACTGCCACTCCGCAGACGTGTGGCGCAATGGGGTGCAAGCACAGTGCGCTGAAATGGTTTACTGAGCACACCTACTGCGCATTAGCAGGCCAGGCCCTATGTTGCGCTTTTCGGACTCCAACGGCGACTATGGAGAAGGAAGTGACGTAAACAACGCAGCAAACGCAGATTGGATGTTGATTGGTGAGAGTCGCTAATGACGAATTTCCGCAGAAGTAAGAAAAGTGAGCTTTGTTTTTTTTTTCTGCGGAAATTCGTCATCAGCGACTCTCACCAATCAACATCCAATCTGCGTTTGCTGCGATGTTGACCTCACTTCCTTCTCCCTAGTCGCCGTGGGAGTCCAAAAGCGCAACATAGGGCTTCAGAATATACATTGCTGAAAACCTAGCTTAATAATCCTTGACAGCCTTGCGCACCGACGCCACCGAAGCGCTCTCATTCAAGTTTTCATCGTCTGCTCGCCGCTCAACCTGCGGTCTGCTTCGTCTGCCCGCTGTCGCGGCTGGCTCTCGGTATGATCGGCGCACCGAAAGAAGTTTCGATGCGAATGCGCATTCTCATCACGGCGGAGGGAAACGAACACCTGCTCGAAGCAGGGCTTGTACGACTTTCTCAACCCGCGACTGACACACTCGCTTGCCAAAGCCGCGCTATGACGACTCGCTCTAGACGACGCTCCCGACGCGGTATTGAGTCCGCCACACGCCGACTTGCTACTCATCAGGCGTGTTGGGCTCCAAATCTCACCTGTTCGACAATGGATGACGCCATGTAAATATGGGCCAACCAACCGCGTTGCCATGGCATTGCCGTCGCAACGCGGTTGTCCATTAACTGAGTTTCCTGATTGCGATGAAAATTACCCGAGACTGTGGTAAAGGTGGAAACTTAGTAAAAGGAAAACGACATAGAAAAAGGATCGTCTCATTGGCCGAGAAACTGGGGGACAATTTGTGGGGATGCTACAACCCCGTTGTCACGGCAATGCCGTGGCGACGCGGTTGTTTGCCCCCATTTGCATGGCGGCGCCCGTTAACCGAGCTTTTTAGTCGTGATGAAAATTACCCGAGACTGGTGGAAGTTGGAAAACTTTGTAGAAGAAAAATACATAGGAAAAGGAATCATATTATTGGCCGAGAAACCGAGGGGACATTTCATGGTCAAGCCTACTTCCGTTACACTTCGCTGCATGAATGGAGAATGCGGTCGCCACCTCCTGTCCATTATAACCTCCTTGTTGATATGACACAGACTCCATCTGTCCAAATCATAAGTTGACGATGCATGGATGGACACAGCAGCTATAGTCCACTGCAGGTTTAGAATACTGGGACAAGTTCCTCCCACAAAGCCCTCCACTCTTTCTTACTTGAGCAGAGCGAAGGCTGGAGAGGAGGAAACCACTAATCATGGTGAGCAGAGAGCCTTGTGAGAAGGGCTTGACCTGGCGCAGTTTGCACCAACAGGAATTGGCGCCAGCATTCCGCTAAAATTTGACTTCTTTTCCACATTACCAAAACTCAGCGCTCCGTTCTCCCACCAGATCGTTAGTTTTCGAAATTTTCGATTATGGATTCGAGTAACGTACTATTCGATCTGAAGCAGCTCGTATTGAGCATTGATAGTACCCAGACGTTTTGAAGTATTTCTCATTGATCGTAATCCATTTAAATGAATTAGTAGCTCCGTTGAGTGCACTTGTTACCGGGCACCTGAGCACTGCGGAGAAGCGACATCCGCAGAGTGGACACTGAGATCCTGTGCATCTCGCTTCGCCACAGCGCAACCTATGTGCCTAGTGGAAAAGCGCTCCTCCAGAAAGGCACGGTGCACGCGCGCGTGGAGGGTGTTTCAAGAGTAGCAATGTGAGCTCGGTGATTTTTGTGACAGCTCCACTTTTCAGTTAAATTTCAAACTGGGACCGAACTGTCCTAATGTGCTACATGAAACATTGGTCGGATTGTTTTCCTCTTCATTTTCGTTTTGTGGTTTGGGGAAGTATATTTCATGTTTAATTTTCATGTCTAGTTCCCTCATGTAGTTACTACCCGCATGTAGGCCTTTAACTGCTCGGCTACAGTCATAAACAAAGTCTATATCCAATCCAAACGAGCTTCACTAGTGTACAAATGGAAGCTTCGGATGTAACCTTATCAAGTTTGGCTGGATCTTTAAGTAGGAATATTTATTGACAACATGCGGATTTTGTACTGCCATAAAACTCTACATGCAAATAATTATCTTGAAGAGCCTCATTAAATAACACAGCTTTGTTTTTTAACTGAATTAAAAATTGCAGTTTCATTGCAACCTTCAGGAATTGAATAAAACATCCAATATAGTATTTGAAATTCTGTTGTAACATTATTTCAGTAAAACACTATATGATTTACTCTTGATTCCTTTTATAAAATAATCACTCATGCATGCACATGCTATATGCGTCACAATCAACACTTGTTTGAGAAGCGGCCGTTGCAAATGGGCTTTTTATACTAAAAGAATGGCTATTGTCACAACATTCTTGTTGCCGCATTAAATGCTTTTAATCTAAACAGCTAGTCAGAGTGTTTAGGGAAATCTGTCTACTTTGCAATGAAGGTTAATGAGTGCCTGTACACGAGTGGGAAAGGAAAGGCAATGCCCTTTAGTTAGACAGGGCAATGCACGAGCTTAATATTTGCAGTGGAATAAATGACAATCAAGTATGTGCTTCTGCTCCAAGGGCTTTTTTTCACTTCAACAAAGTAGACTTCTGTCAGCTCTAAAAGCTTCCCCAATATGGCTCAGATGAATCACGTCACTCCAGTAATGGGTGTGCACACTGTCTGGTGATAGCACCTGGCAGTGATGACGGTTGTGGACAGATCAAATGTCTGAAAGTGGACAGATTGAATGTCTGAAAGGGACACATGCTTCCAGGATTGCTGCCCAGTCACGCTAACATATGTTCCTGTTGGTCTAGATTATTTTGTTGATAACTGTAAAATTCCTTCCCCTGGGTTAGGCCTCTTTGGTATGCTACTGCAAGGCCTATTACAATCCTGCAGTTTTAAATGTTTTGTGCAAAATACTTACTTCATTCCTGTTGCCTCTTTCACTTTAGATGTGGTGTCTACGAACGAGGACAGGTCACCGGTGTGTTACAGACCAGCTGTAAGCAGATGGACTACAACAACCCGTAAACATATCCCTATCATTTTTAATGCCAACTGTGAAAAAAAACACAAAAATTAACATCGCAGTTCTAACTTGGGTGTGCATCTTGGGGTCCCTTTGTCCCGCTCAGAGCTTGCTGCCTCTGCCTTTCATCCTTGATGTAATCTTCCAAGTTCTGAAACATTGAGAAAATCCCATCACACAATCTGTGCTGTATGCCATATTTACCCAATTCTAACAAGCGGTCCCCACTTCATTCTAAAGCGCACCCAGCTTTTGTACTCAAGGATAACTTCTAACGCGTCATGGAAAACTCATACTGATCAGATTATCCTAATGGCAATTCTATGCTTGGGTATCTTAAACGAAATTTTACCTCAGCTCCTATGTAATTAAAAGTACTTAAATATAAAACTTTAGTTCAATCAAAGCTTGAATATGCAGCATCAATCTGGGACCCCGGCCAAACAACACTGGTGACTAACCTTGAAGCTCTGCAGAATCGTGGTACACATATTTCATGTTGTAACTATCATCGCACCGCCAGTGTCTAGTCTATGAAAACCACTTTGTCCTCTCCCTTTCTTACATTGTAAAACATCTCGTTTATACCCTTGTGTAATATTTGTCATTGTAAGACTTCATAAGAAGTAAATTATTCTTTAAGCACCTTATACATTTCTGCACAAGTTGATGATAATCTTAAAGTCGGCATACTTCATTGTCAACAGCAGCATGCATTGACTCCTTCATACCAAGAACGTACTCTGACTGAAACTGCCCTCCAGCACTTCTGCCAAACACACCATCAAATGAACTATTTAAGGAGGTGCAAACTGATTGCCTTTGCTAACATGCCGGACTAATTATTTTCTAACAAAATTGCTTACTATTCTTTTGCATTCTTATTGCATTAATTTTTTTTCAGTGTGAATTTGTATTCCCTTGCCCTCTGTAACTAGCTATGGGCCCTGAGGATGTAGAAATAAATTTATAAAAAAGAAATAATGATTCTAACATACCTCCAATTTGGATTTCATATCCAATTCTAACATGCAGGCAAATATTAAATACATTTTTGCCAACAAAAAAAAAAGGTGCACATTAGAATTGGGTAAGTACTGCAGTCTACAATAGGACAATCTGCCAAATCTCGCTCCAGTGAGAAAGGTTTTTGCATCTGACTCAAACCAGGTGTGTCAAACAGCACTCCTATCCCTCATTCACTCGTCATAGTGCAAATGAAAAGTAAGAGCTCATACTCCTTTAAAGCTTAAATGTTCTTAAATTGTTCTTGTACCATTCAGCAAACTTTCAGCTCTGAAAGCCAACTGCAGCAAAAGAAAAGTATGCAGTGCCTTCTTATGATAAAAAACAACCTT